>CAUZLF010000514.1:115185-165808 GCA_963580285.1 Lucinisca nassula | reverse complement strand
AATGCATAGATTGTGGGTGTTCGTTAGAACCGCCCTGTTTAGGCGGTTCTAATGTGTACCCACACTCTATTCTTGGGCAGAAGTATGAAAATTATCAGAAGTTTTTAGCTGAAGGGTTTTAAGTTTTTTCAGTGCTAAAAGTTTTAATATATTTGAATAGGAACGTTTTCTTAATGGTTTTGACAAAAAATGAAACAAGGACTGTGTATTGTAGCTCCGTAAAATCTTTCCCATTTGTGGATTTTGCCATGCGCAGGCTCATTTAGGAAAAGAGGAGAGTATGCTTCTGTAATGACATCATATTATGCACAGTATTTTTTGTTAGGAATACGTCAGTCGAGTAATGATGACATGAAATCTAGAGGGGTTTTTTGCCAAAGAAAATGAAAGTAGATCTATTTATAGATATTGATATTTTTAGCCAAAAAGTTAGATTTTTAATGCTTTTTAAAAGGCTATGAGCTTCCAAATTTAACTTAGTTAAGTGGCCAAACTGACAGTGGACACCTAGTTTCTTTTTTTTTTATTTACTTAGAACAATAATGGAGGGGGTCCACCTTCCTTTCTCCGGTTTATAAGTGATTTTTTTCGCCGTCCAAGCAACCGGTTACAATACACTGGAAAACAAGATACTTTTTCTATTATAGAAGTTAAGCAACACATATTGTGGTTAGTACCTGGATGGGTGACCGGGAAATCTTTTTATCCATCAACATTGTTATCATTATTATTATTATCATTATTTTCATCATCATCATCATCATCATCATCATCATCATCTGTTTCGATTTGCATACCGGACCTTCCAAACCTTATATTGCTGGTACGGTTTCCCCGCTTCTGTTTCCGTGCACGTGTGCAATGTCTTAGGATGCATGGAAACAGAATCGGGGAAACAAATCATGATGATGATAATAATAATAAAATAAAAATAATAATGTCGGATAAAAAAAACTAGATCAACTTTCTTTCTTTTTTTTTTTTTTTTTTTTGCAGAAAAAAAACCCTGCAGATTTGACGTCATCATACCTCGACTGACGTATAACTAACAAAAATACTGCGCACAATATGATGTCATTACAGAAGCATGCTTCTCTTTTTTCCTAAATGAGCCTGCGCATGGCAAATTCCACAAATGGGAAAGATTTTAAGGGGCTACAGTGCACACTGCTTGTTTCATTTTTATCAAAACCATTAAGAAATCGCGCCTATTCAAATACATGTATATTAAAAAATTTTAGCACTAAAAGCTTCTGATAATTTTCATACTTCTGCCCAGGAATAGATTGTAGGTACTCATTAGAACCACCCCAACAGGTCGGTTCTAACGAATACCCACAATCTATGCATTTGAGCAAGGACAAGAAAAATAATGTATACCCTGTTCACCTGTATTTTACTTTATAAAAGCTTTGTTCAGTGTGTGTGTGTGGGTGGGGGGGGGGGGGCAGAATGACACAGGCATGCTTTCGTGGCGCATACATGTACATTGTGGGTACTACTTAGACCCACCACAATAATGACTTCTTCAAACGCGATCGCTTGTCATTAATTATTGCTCAATTTAATCCGTTTACTGGTGTTTATTAGACCTTATCACCATTATATATAGAGAGAGAGAGACTTGTCAACAACAAGAGCGGGTCTATGTATTTGGTTTTATTTGAAGTTTAACGTCCCCACCAACACTGTAAATGTCATTTTGGAGACGTTGCTTCCGAGTTTGTGGGACTTTCACCCGACAATAAGATGAAATGACATCTCAGACCCTGTCGCCCAATGGAACTAATAGGGATTTATAAGCATGGACGGACTGCCTGGGCATGCTTAGATCCTCGAAAGCGGTTTACCGGTATTCGGTTGCGGTCGGTTTCAGCTCTGCGTGGAAGCATCATGCAGCCTATCTATTTATTCAAGCGCCGATGGGCGGGGGTCGATTATGTAGTCGGTCGAATGAACATATGTCGAAGTCAAGACTGATCAGACTGCGCGGCATAGTCAGTGCCCATGACATCACAAAAACACACCTATATTCAAATACATTGAAAATTTTACCAGAAAAAAAAAATGAAACATTATCGATGAAAAATTATCATATTTTTCATATTTATGCTCAAAACATTAATTGTGTGTATTTGTTTGAACCGCATCGGTTCGAACGTGTACTCACAATCTATGTTTTGAGCTACTTAGATCGTGTGTACTCATTAGAACTGCCCCGATGAGGCGATTCTTACGTGTACTCACAGTCTATGTTTTGAGCTCAAAACAGAGATTGTGTGTACTGGTTATTGTCGCCTCGGTGAGACGGTTCTCATGTGTACCCACAAATCATATTTTTGAGAATATAAAAAGAAAAATAATGTACAACCCCTCTAAATCCCAGTGGTTTTTTTTTCTTATTTCTGCTAGAAAGCAGATATTGTGTGTACTCATTAGAACCGCCCGGTGAGGCGGATCTAAGGGGTGCCTACAATCAATGGTTTTGAGCAGGAATTAGAAGAATAAATTATACCCCTGTAAATCCCAGGTTAACTTATAACTGTGGGGTTTAACGGGGTCAAACTTATAAAAGCGTGTTTTCGCGATGGAACATAGGCGGCCAGCGTATCTAATCGCCCTGAATGCGCTGGCTGATCAGTCTCCGCTGTGCGTCGTATGTAAGCTCTTTCAAGTTTAAGGATCAGACGCCGCAAAACACAGCCTCTGATCAGGGTCTACATTGTTTGCCTACAGTACAGGAATTTAAGGGTCAAACGCCGTAAAACACAGCGTCTGATCAGAGCCTACTTTGTTTGCTTACAGTACAGAAAATTAAGGGTCAGACGCCGCAAAACACAGCGTCTGATTATGTTCTACATTGTTTGCTTACAGTACAGGAATTGAAGGGTCAGACGCCGCAAAACACAGAACGTCTGGTCAGGGTCTAAATTGTTTGCTTTCAGTACGGAAATTTAAGGGTCAGACCCCGCAAAACACAGCGTCTGATCAGGGTCTACATTCTTTGCTTTCAGTACGGGAAATTAAAGGTCAGACCCCGCAAAATACAGCGTCTGATCAGGGTCTACATTGTTTGCTTTTACTACGGGAATTTATAAAAATTAAGGATCAGACCCCGCAAACGGGTCTAAGACATTGCACAAATGCATGGAAACAGAAGCGGGGAAACAAATCGAAACAAATGATGACGATGATGATGAAAATAATAATAATAATGTTGACGGATAAAGAAAACTTGCGGTTGCGGTCCGCCATCCAGGTACTAACGGCAATATTAGTTATAAAGTTTACAAGTGTATACGTTACACGGACTTGCTGTCGTAATGAAACCTACATACTTTAAAGGAGTTCGTTAGAAGAAGGCATTATTGTCATTACGATAACATACCCGTGCGACAAAGTGCATTGCTTCACATCTTTAAAATGGCTCTTTTATGATGAAAATCCGTGGCATTTTTCTTATGTTCCCTGCAAACATAGGTTGTGAGTGCTCATTAGAACCGTCTGAATTAGGCGGTTCTAACGAGCATCCACAACCTATGTCTTGGAGCAGAAATAAGAAAAATAATGTCTACCCCCCGTAGACCCTAGTTTTCTCCATATAAATTGGGGTTAAGGGGGTGTTCATTTCACGGACTTATTCACGTGATGGGTGGGTCTAAGTAGTACCCACAATGTACATGTATGCGTCACGAAAGCACGTCTTTGTCATTCTGCAACCCCCCACTGAACATGTCAAACTTTAACAAAGTAAAAAAGAGGTTAACGGGGTATACATTATTCTTCTCGTTCTTGCTCAAATGCATAGATTGTGGGTGTTCGTTAGAACCGCCCTGTTTAGGCGGTTCTAATGTGTACCCACACTCTATTCTTGGGCAGAAGTATGAAAATTATCAGAAGTTTTTAGCTGAAGGGTTTTAAGTTTTTTCAGTGCTAAAAGTTTTAATATATTTGAATAGGAACGTTTTCTTAATGGTTTTGACAAAAAATGAAACAAGGACTGTGTATTGTAGCTCCGTAAAATCTTTCCCATTTGTGGATTTTGCCATGCGCAGGCTCATTTAGGAAAAGAGGAGAGTATGCTTCTGTAATGACATCATATTATGCACAGTATTTTTTGTTAGGAATACGTCAGTCGAGTAATGATGACATGAAATCTAGAGGGTTTTTTTGCCAAAGAAAATGAAAGTAGATCTATTTATAGATATTGATATTTTTAGCCAAAAAGTTAGATTTTTAATGCTTTTTAAAAGGCTATGAGCTTCCAAATTTAACTTAGTTAAGTGGCCAAACTGACAGTGGACACCTAGTTTCTTTTTTTTTTATTTACTTAGAACAATAATGGAGGGGGTCCACCTTCCTTTCTCCGGTTTATAAGTGATTTTTTTCGCCGTCCAAGCAACCGGTTACAATACACTGGAAAACAAGATACTTTTTCTATTATAGAAGTTAAGCAACACATATTGTGGTTAGTACCTGGATGGGTGACCGGGAAATCTTTTTATCCATCAACATTGTTATCATTATTATTATTATCATTATTTTCATCATCATCATCATCATCATCATCATCATCATCTGTTTCGATTTGCATACCGGACCTTCCAAACCTTATATTGCTGGTACGGTTTCCCCGCTTCTGTTTCCGTGCACGTGTGCAATGTCTTAGGATGCATGGAAACAGAATCGGGGAAACAAATCATGATGATGATAATAATAATAAAATAAAAATAATAATGTCGGATAAAAAAAACTAGATCAACTTTCTTTCTTTTTTTTTTTTTTTTTTTTTGCAGAAAAAAAACCCTGCAGATTTGACGTCATCATACCTCGACTGACGTATAACTAACAAAAATACTGCGCACAATATGATGTCATTACAGAAGCATGCTTCTCTTTTTTCCTAAATGAGCCTGCGCATGGCAAATTCCACAAATGGGAAAGATTTTAAGGGGCTACAGTGCACACTGCTTGTTTCATTTTTATCAAAACCATTAAGAAATCGCGCCTATTCAAATACATGTATATTAAAAAATTTTAGCACTAAAAGCTTCTGATAATTTTCATACTTCTGCCCAGGAATAGATTGTAGGTACTCATTAGAACCACCCCAACAGGTCGGTTCTAACGAATACCCACAATCTATGCATTTGAGCAAGGACAAGAAAAATAATGTATACCCTGTTCACCTGTATTTTACTTTATAAAAGCTTTGTTCAGTGTGTGTGTGTGGGTGGGGGGGGGGGGGGGGGGGCAGAATGACACAGGCATGCTTTCGTGGCGCATACATGTACATTGTGGGTACTACTTAGACCCACCACAATAATGACTTCTTCAAACGCGATCGCTTGTCATTAATTATTGCTCAATTTAATCCGTTTACTGGTGTTTATTAGACCTTATCACCATTATATATAGAGAGAGAGAGACTTGTCAACAACAAGAGCGGGTCTATGTATTTGGTTTTATTTGAAGTTTAACGTCCCCACCAACACTGTAAATGTCATTTTGGAGACGTTGCTTCCGAGTTTGTGGGACTTTCACCCGACAATAAGATGAAATGACATCTCAGACCCTGTCGCCCAATGGAACTAATAGGGATTTATAAGCATGGACGGACTGCCTGGGCATGCTTAGATCCTCGAAAGCGGTTTACCGGTATTCGGTTGCGGTCGGTTTCAGCTCTGCGTGGAAGCATCATGCAGCCTATCTATTTATTCAAGCGCCGATGGGCGGGGGTCGATTATGTAGTCGGTCGAATGAACATATGTCGAAGTCAAGACTGATCAGACTGCGCGGCATAGTCAGTGCCCATGACATCACAAAAACACACCTATATTCAAATACATTGAAAATTTTACCAGAAAAAAAAAATGAAACATTATCGATGAAAAATTATCATATTTTTCATATTTATGCTCAAAACATTAATTGTGTGTATTTGTTTGAACCGCATCGGTTCGAACGTGTACTCACAATCTATGTTTTGAGCTACTTAGATCGTGTGTACTCATTAGAACTGCCCCGATGAGGCGATTCTTACGTGTACTCACAGTCTATGTTTTGAGCTCAAAACAGAGATTGTGTGTACTGGTTATTGTCGCCTCGGTGAGACGGTTCTCATGTGTACCCACAAATCATATTTTTGAGAATATAAAAAGAAAAATAATGTACAACCCCTCTAAATCCCAGTGGTTTTTTTTTCTTATTTCTGCTAGAAAGCAGATATTGTGTGTACTCATTAGAACCGCCCGGTGAGGCGGATCTAAGGGGTGCCTACAATCAATGGTTTTGAGCAGGAATTAGAAGAATAAATTATACCCCTGTAAATCCCAGGTTAACTTATAACTGTGGGGTTTAACGGGGTCAAACTTATAAAAGCGTGTTTTCGCGATGGAACATAGGCGGCCAGCGTATCTAATCGCCCTGAATGCGCTGGCTGATCAGTCTCCGCTGTGCGTCGTATGTAAGCTCTTTCAAGTTTAAGGATCAGACGCCGCAAAACACAGCCTCTGATCAGGGTCTACATTGTTTGCCTACAGTACAGGAATTTAAGGGTCAAACGCCGTAAAACACAGCGTCTGATCAGAGCCTACTTTGTTTAAGAAATAGATCAGCTCTAACTGTGATTTGTTGAGTAATAAATCACAGTTTGGAGGTCAGTTGTAAAGTAGACAAATCACAAGCGCGTAGCGCGCGTGATTTGTCTACTTACAACTGACCGACAAACTGTGATTTATTACTCAACAAATCGCAAACTAGAGCTGATCTATTTCGATTCTAACAGGCTGAAAATCGGCAATAATGCTGTTGTTTCCTTCAAAATCTCACAACTGTTCGCCATTAGAAATCCCGCTAAAATTATCGACTGAAACACATGCATTTATATCCTATTCTAACGTTTTCGATGCGAGAAAATGACGTTACACCGTCTAACGTCAAGGAAATCGACTAGTGACGTCATAAATTTGCAGTTTTAATGACGTCACTCGTCACGCTCTCCCTTGCTGTGATTTGTTGTAGAATAAAACACAGTGGTTTTCCATTGCCTATATAGGCGCGCTGTGTTAGAATTGCTTACAGTACAGAAAATTAAGGGTCAGACGCCGCAAAACACAGCGTCTGATTATGTTCTACATTGTTTCCTTACAGTACAGGAATTGAAGGGTCAGACGCCGCAAAACACAGAACGTCTGGTCAGGGTCTAAATTGTTTGCTTTCAGTACGGAAATTTAAGGGTCAGACCCCGCAAAACACAGCGTCTGATCAGGGTCTACATTCTTTGCTTTCAGTACGGGAAATTAAAGGTCAGACCCCGCAAAATACAGCGTCTGATCAGGGTCTACATTGTTTGCTTTTACTACGGGAATTTATAAAAATTAAGGATCAGACCCCGCAAACGGGTCTAAGACATTGCACAAATGCATGGAAACAGAAGCGGGGAAACAAATCGAAACAAATGATGACGATGATGATGAAAATAATAATAATAATGTTGACGGATAAAGAAAACTTGCGGTTGCGGTCCGCCATCCATGTACTAACGGCAATATTAGTTATAAAGTTTACAAGTGTATACGTTACATGGACTTGCTGTCGTAATGAAACCTACATACTTTAAAGGAGTTCGTTAGAAGAAGGCATTATTGTCATTACGATAACATACCCGTGCGACAAAGTGCATTGCTTCACATCTTTAAAATGGCTCTTTTATGATGAAAATCCGTGGCATTTTTCTTATGTTCCCTGCAAACATAGGTTGTGAGTGCTCATTAGAACCGTCTGAATTAGGCGGTTCTAACGAGCATCCACAACCTATGTCTTGGAGCAGAAATAAGAAAAATAATGTCTACCCCCCGTAGACCCTAGTTTTCTCCATATAAATTGGGGTTAAGGGGGTGTTCATTTCACGGACTTATTCACGTGATGGGTGGGTCTAAGTAGTACCCACAATGTACATGTATGCGTCACGAAAGCACGTCTTTGTCATTCTGCAACCCCCCACTGAACATGTCAAACTTTAACAAAGTAAAAAAGAGGTCAACGGGGTATACATTATTCTTCTCGTTCTTGCTCAAATGCATAGATTGTGGGTGTTCGTTAGAACCGCCCTGTTTAGGCGGTTCTAATGTGTACCCACACTCTATTCTTGGGCAGAAGTATGAAAATTATCAGAAGTTTTTAGCTGAAGGTTTTTAAGTTTTTTCAGTGCTAAAAGTTTTAATATATTTGAATAGGAACGTTTTCTTAATGGTTTTGACAAAAAATGAAACAAGGACTGTGTATTGTAGCTCCGTAAAATCTTTCCCATTTGTGGATTTTGCCATGCGCAGGCTCATTTAGGAAAAGAGGAGAGTATGCTTCTGTAATGACATCATATTATGCACAGTATTTTTTGTTAGGAATGCGTCAGTCGAGTAATGATGACGTGAAATCTAGAGGGTTTTTTTGCCAAAGAAAATGAAAGTAGATCTATTTATAGATATTGATATTTTTAGCCAAAAAGTTAGATTTTTAATGCTTTTTAAAAGGCTATGAGCTTCCAAATTTAACTTAGTTAAGTGGCCAAACTGACAGTGGACACCTAGTTTCTTTTTTTATTTACTTAGAACAATAATGGAGGGGGTCCACCTTCCTTTCTTCGGTTTATAAGTGATTTTTTTCGCCGTCCAAGCAACCGGTTACAATACACTGGAAAACAAGATACTTTTTCTATTATAGAAGTTAAGCAACACATATTGTGGTTAGTACCTGGATGGGTGACCGGGAAATCTTTTTATCCATCAACATTGTTATCATTATTATTATTATCATTATTTTCATCATCATCATCATCATCATCATCATCTGTTTCGATTTGCATACCGGACCTTCCAAACCTTATATTGCTGGTACCATACCGGACTTATACGGACACGACCTTTCTCAGCTATGCTGATAATGAAGGGAATTAACGCGTACAACACAGAAACTAAATGATTATCTCCCACAGCTCCTAGCCATGGTTACCTAGGTGACCAAGGTAAACTGCAAATAGAAAAAGGGGGCAGTGTATTTCATTTTCAAAAAGGACCAAATTATTTTAATTTTTATTTTACAAAATGTATATGGGCGTGTTCACAATAAATTTGCAATTTTACTTCCGCTGGCACAGAAAAGAAATAACAATTTACAAAAAAGTTATGAAAAGAAATTCATCAGTTTTTGTCGCTGTAATCAATAGTTTTACTATATATTCTATACATTTAGTGGGTGCTTCCAAATATATGTAAAAAGGACTAAAAAGTTGTTCATAAAATTTCATTAAAAATACATGTGGTTAATTGAAAAAGAATGTAAAATCATGAGCCGCTTGCACAGAAAAGTTATTTTTATAAGTTTTTATCTTATGCGGAAATAATTATGAAGTTCCTATATAAATCTATGTATTAACTTTAACCGACATCAGTTACCTGGATGTCCGTTAAAGTTCGACATGGGTTTCTTTCCCTTTGGTGTCTCCGATAGGAGGTGTGGGTTAATTGTATTGATTCCTGATCATTGCCTTCACTTCTATTTTTATCTTAAACGTAGAAGCCAGGCCGCGAGGTTATAAAACTTTTTTATCATGCTCAACTCACTTGAGCATGAAATTTGTCCTGCTAACAAATTTTAAAATGCCAACAATTGTTGGCATTTTAAAATTTGTGAGCAGGAAAAACAAAATTTTCTGCTATCTGAGAAAGAAAAATCGCCCAACTTCTTAGTATTTTAATTTTTATGAGCACCACAAGTTTTATGCTCAGCTGAGTTGAGCGTGAAAAATGTTTTATAAGCTCGGGGCAAGGTTTTCTAAGTGTGAGCTCACATTTCTTGTCTTCTTCAGATACGGGGCGATTACAAGAAGTTTATGCGGACGGTGGCGCAATTGTTAGCCCGGGACTCGGGACTCCAGCTTGATCCTTCGGTCAGGGACAACAAGATCGAAACCTTCGTTAATGACGCTTATGATATAGAGTTTCAACTTGCGAATGTAAGTATGAATTTTAAACGGATAGACGTAATAGAAGTGACGTCTGACCATACAGGCAGTCTTTTCAGATGGCAGCAAAATATACTAGAAGGGCCACACGAATGCTCTGCAAAAGGGAGACCGCTTGTAAGAGCAGCAATTAATAAACACGGATTCTAACGCTGGTCACCTATATAGCCAATGGTTAAATTCAGTGATATATTGAGTGATACATCACCAGGCGAAAAAGTGTGACGCGATGAGCCGCCGTTTTATGACGTTTTGCGACGTCGTCGGTCGTTTCTTTGACGTTAGACGGAGTAGCATCTTTTTCACGCATGAAGTACGTTACAAAAACAGGTAACTGCATGTGTTACAGTTAAACATTTTGGCGGGATTTCTTAATCAATGGCGGAAGGTTGAGAGGATATGAAGAAAACAACAGCATTAAGTCGATTTTCAGTGTGTTAGAATCGAAAAATATCTTGGCCAAGTTGTTCAACGCCTCGTTAGCTTAACGAGTTCGTTAGAGGTCAATATGTTCATTACGCAAACACGCCTATACAAATGCATTGTCACCTTTATCGCCGAAAAAATGAAAATTTTGTGATGAAAAATTGTGATATTTTTCTTATTTCTGCTCAAAATATAGATTGTGGGCACTCGTTAGAACCGCCTCATCGAGGCGGTTCTAACGAGTACCAACAATCTATATTTTAGAGCAGAAATAAGAAAAATAAGGTATACCCACTGAAACCCTAGTTTTACTATACAAAAGTGGGGTTCAAGGGGGTCAAAACTATATAGGCGTGTTTTCGAGATGGACTGTTCTAGCAAGTTTAATACCTAAAATTTTGTTGATTTCGCTGAAAAAATATTAGTATATTTGTCATATTAAATGATCAAGTTTTAACGATACGTTAACGAACGATATCGTTAGTTTGAACAACTGGTCCCAGCCCTTTTGCGTGATTTGCTTATATATCACTGTTTGTCGGTCAGGTGTAAGTAGATCAATCGCTCGTGCTACGCGCTCGTGATTTGATCTTATTTACAACTGACCTCCAAACAGTGATATATAACTCAACAAATCACTGCTACAGCTGATCTATGTCTTAAATAACCGTGTTCAAAGGTGAATGGTCGACTAACGGCCACAAGTTTCATATTAAGATGACGTATAAATTGACCTTGGGTTTCCGACAGAATATTTACATCTACAAGTGCATTGTACTTGCTACAAAATATACAAAGTATGTCTAACAAAAGGATAAACCATTTGTCTTCGCTGGGTGCACAGTCTTATTGTAGGTTTCTTGTGCGCTTGTTATCCCCACGCTTTTCGAAGAAAAATTGGGGATATTGTAATGGTCTTCGTCGTACGTACGTACGTCCGTACGTCCGTCCGTCCGTCTTACCGGATAACTCCTCCTAGACGGTTATAGATAGAAACTTTGGGAACTAATAGATCTTTGGTCTGGGGAGTGCATGACACTTTCGGAATTTTGATCACACCCCTACTGGTGGGCCCAGGGGGTGGGGCCCGCGGGGGTCAAAAATCAAAATTTCCAGAACATGGTCGTGTAATATATCAAAGCGAACGGCATGATGAGTAGAAAACATTACAACCAAAATTTGACCCCTGGGGTCAATTTTGAGGTCACCAGAGGTCAAAAACTGATTTTGACCCCTTTACCGGTTAACTCCTCCTAGACGGTTATAGATAGAAACTTTGGGAACTGATAGATCTTTGGTCTGGGGAGTGCATGACACTTTCGGAATTTTGATCACACCCCTACGGGTGGGCCCAGGGGGTGGGGCCCGCGGGGGTCAAAAATCAAAATTTCCAGAACATGGTCGTGTAATATATCAAAGCGAACGGCATGATGAGTAGAAAACATTACAACCAAAATTTGACCCCCGGGGTCAATTTTGAGGTCACCAGAGGTCAAAAACTGATTTTGACCCCTTTACCCCCATACATTACTGTTACCGGATAACTCCCCCTAGATTAAACGTGAGCATTGAGCTCCCTGTCGCAACCAGACACCGTCGTGATATGACTGAAAAATTGTTGAAAGCGACGTTAAACCCGAATTCACACACACACACACACACACAACTCCCCCTAGACCGTTATAGATAGAAACTTGAAACTTTGGGAACTGATAAAACTTTGGTCTGGGGAGTGCATAACACTTTCGGAATTTTGATCCTACCCCTGGGAGTGGGGCCAGTGGTGGGACACCTTGGGTATAAAAAATCAAAGTTTTCAGAATATGGTCGTGTAGCATATTCAATCGAACGACATGATGAGTAGAATACATCACAATCAAAATTTTACCCCTCGGGTCAAACACCCCTAGGCTCAGGGGTTGGGGCCCGCGGGGAAGCGTGGGGATATGCGATGGCTTGTCATCCACTGCGCGATTCTAGTTCGATTTGTAATCTACGATCACAGCCAACGCGCTACCAACAATATTGTCATCAATTTTTCAGATTTCAGCCAACACGTTACCGCCCATCGGGGCTTGGAGAACTAGATGGGGCTGCATGATGCCTCCACACAGAGCTGAAACTGATCGCACAACGGCTAAGAAGGTCTTAGCCTGCCCGGGCAAAGAAGTGTGAGTCAGATCGTCCAATGCATATAAGCCTTCTGGTTTCATTGGGCGGCAGGGCTTGAGATGTCATTTCACCTCAATGTCGGGTAAAAGTCCCACATAATTGGAAGCGACGGCTCCAGAATGACCTAAATACTGTTGACGGGGACGTTAACCCCCAATTCAAACAAACAAAACTGTCCAGGCAAAGTGGTGCGAGTCAGTCCGTCCATGCATATAAACTCTATTGATTTCATTTGGCGGCCTGAGCTGTCATTTCGTCTTAGGCAATGTCTCCAAAATAGTGTTGACGGAGAGTCAATCAATCAAATATAAAAGGCTGCCTATATTTTTTGTAATCAATTTTTCAGATTACAGCCAACACGCTGCCAACATCAAACCCACACGCACAAGAAAACAGAATTACCCTCGATGATTTCACACAACAGACGGGAAATGTGGTAGGTTGCATTGTACATGAGTGTTCATGTCATATTGAATTTATTAAACGAGTTGAGGAAAAGGGATAAAATGCGAGGCTTTGCCAAGCATTTTATTCCTTTTCCTTAACGCGTTTAATAAATTGTTGATATAGAGGGCCTTACATGAGTGTTCATGTATCATTGGATTTATTAAACGAGTTGAGGAAAAGGGATAAAATGCGAGGCCACGCCGAGCATTTTATCTCTTTTCCTCAACGAGATTAATAAATTCAATAATACATGAGCATGCATGAAATATTCTATTTATCATATGACATTTAAAACGCATTTTATTATCCCCCGACCGAATAGGTTCGGGGGATATAGCGATCAGCCGCGCGTCCGCCCGTCCGTCTGTCCATCCGTCTGTCCGTCCGCCCGCCCGTCCGTCCGTAGACGCAACCTTGTGATGGCCATAACTCTTATACCCTTTGATATTCATTGATAGTTCTTGGCACAATTGTTCACAAGGCTGAGACGGCGTGTCATGCGCAAGAACCAGAACTCTGGATGCCATACTTTTTTAGTTATCTTTCCCTTTTAATAAAATAGAATGACTACTTTGTGATGGCCATAACTCCAATACCCTGTGAGATATATTGATGGTACCTGACACCGTTGTTCACAAGGCTGAGACAGCGTGTCATGCCTAAGAACCACAACTCTGGCTGCCATGTTTTTAGAGTTATCTCCCCTTCCAATAAATTAGAGTGACTACCTTGTGATGACCATAACTCCAATACCTTGTAAGATATATTGATGATACCTGGCAAAGTTGTTCACAAGGTCGAGACGGTGTGTCATACACAAGAACCACAACTCTAGCTGCCATGGATTTTGAGTTATCTCCCCTTCCAATAAAATAGAGTGACTACCTTGTTTGGCCCTAACTCCAATACCCGTTAAGATATATTGATGATACATGGCACAATTGTATACAAGGTTGATATGGCGCTTCATACCTAAGAACCACAATTCTGGGTGCTATGATAAATATTTGAGTTATCTACCCTTCCAATATAACAGTGTGACCAGCTTGTGATGTCCAACACCCTTTGAGACATATTGATGGTACTTTGTACAGAAATGCATGAGCTTAAGCAGGCATGTCATGCGCAAGAACCACAGTTCTGAGTACCCTGGTTTTTTAGTTATCTCTCCTGAAGTATAATCTTGTGATGGCCATAACTGCGATACTTTTGTGATATATTGCTGGTTTAATTCTGGTGCACTTTCTTTTGGTGAACAATCTTCTGAAGGCCATATTGGCTTTCGGTCGGGGGATTTGCCATCCCTTCCGATGGCTATTTTTCACGATTGTTTAACAAAAAATGTCAATATTCCGCCATTAGTAAACGCGATGTCATATATGTACTGTTACGGGGCGTATCTAACTAATTTGCATATTTAATCCACTAGTGAATTATCGAATTTATAACATGACGTAATTACACTCTCAGACGCGACGTCATATGATAAATAGTAAACATAACTCATTAGAGTTTCCATTACGAGAACACGCTAATACCAATACATTTTAAATTTTACCGCCAAAAAACGAAGATTTGAAGATGAAAAAAATGTAATATTTTTCTTATTTCTGCTCAAAATATAAATTGTGGATACGCGTTAGAACCGCCTCATCGAGGCGGTTCTAACGAGTACCTTTTGAGCAGAAAAAATGGGTATACCCCTGTAAACCCCAGTTTCACTGTATAAAGTGGTGTTTAAGGGGGTTAATGATGTTATATAGGCGTGTTTTCGTGTTTCAAAAAGGACATTAGGAAACAGCGGAGGCCCAGATCAGACGTCGCAGAACGCGGCGTCTAATTAGTGTCTTCACTGATTGTTTAATTTATAGGAATTTTTGTAAATCTTACATTAAGTAAAATAAATCAAACACCTCTTTACTAAAAACAGACTTGTCCACATGTTAGGTGGAGGATTCTATTCGTTGTAAATTTGTCAAGCCTAGAAAGAGAAATCTTACACATTAAAGACACGGCGCCTTTGCCCTTAGAGTAGGGAGTGAGTGAGTGAGTGAGTGAGTGAGTGAGTGAGTGAGTGAGTGTCTGAGTTTCACGTCTCAGCATCAGCTAAGGTCATACGGAGATGTGACCTCGGTTTAAAGACTCATCCAAAAGGCTAGAGAAGCCCGGGATCGATCCTGCGACCCCTGGTTTACAAGGCCAGTAGCATAACCACTACACCAGGTAGGCTTCTAACCTGTGCCCTTAGAAGGGGTCTGGTGCTAAGCAATACAAACTATAGGTTAACAGTTTCAACATGTATTGTGGGCATGATAGACTCACATGGGATCTGGATGCTATGTAAGAAGCTGACATGTAACCATTTTCGCGCACAAACACTTAGTTTATGGTTTAACATAACTAATGAACCGGAATCAAAGTGCCAAATGTACTGAAATGAAAATTCATATACTGTATTTATAGAGATGCCTCATGCTTTTTCAAATTCTGTATATAGCAATGCATTACGGGTGTAAAATATTGATTCTTTTACAATACACGAATTTAACCAGCGTCTTCAAACATGCGCCAGACAATGTACTTGAGCGAAACCGCATGCAAACGCCGAATGATAGAGCATAGAGATTACATTTTGTGTGGACATATCATCATGTCAACATACCCGTGTAATAAAAGCCCATGTAAAGCCCACTTTAAAAAAAGGTAACAAACAATATATATTTATTTCTTATTTCTGTTCCAAGGCATAGGGAGAGGCGGTCCTAACGAGCACTCACAATCTATCTTTTGAGTGTAAATTAAGAAAAAATGTCATAATTTGTCATCAGTGACGTGTGTTACTGGTTAGGAGCGTAGTAGCTCAGAGGTTAGTGCACTTGCCTTTGATGACAGAGGCCCCTGGTTCGATTGCCGGCAGCAGCAATGAAATTGAAATGTCCGAAAATGCTCCGCTGGCATCATTTGCAGAGATGAATGCCACAAAGTGCACCACCCTTCGGAGGGCCTCTGTGTAGCGCGAACCACTCCCCCACCCCCCCTCCCCCATGCAGGTAAAAGATCCCTACCGTAATTACATGATTACTTTTAGGCCTTTATTCTGCAAATCTGGAGTGTATGTAATTTACGCCTGCCAAAAATGCCCGCGAGGTCGTCGGCAGTATACGAAATGGGCCCCGTCAAGCGATTTTGGTACTTATCGCCTATGCGAGCAGCGAAGGTTCAGGCGAGCCTGCGCATCCGCGCAGTCTCGCCAGACCCTTCGCTGCTCGCTCATACAAGCAGTGAATCAAGAGGAACCTTCAGACAGAAAGCCATATCCCTGGCCTCTCTGAATGGCTGGGCAGGCGCAGTTAAAATTTGTCATGACGGAATGCTCGAAGACCCAAATTCGCTTGGCGGGGCTTAAATAAGAAAGAAAGACAGAATGAAAGAAAGAAAGACAAAGAAGGAAAAAAGAAGAAAAATACTGTTTTGAGACACTAAAGAATCCACTGTGTCGCACTGACGCGTTATCGTAATTATATGAGCCCCGCCAAGCGAATTTGTGTCTTCGAGCGTTCCGTCATGACAAACTTTAACTGCGCATGCCCAGCCATTCAGAGGGACCAGGGATATGGCTTTCTGTCTGAAGGTTCCTTTTGATTCACTGCTTGTATGAGCGAGCAGCGAAGGTTCTGGCGAGACTGCGCGGATGCGCAGGCTCGCCTGAACCTTCGCTGCTCGCATAGGCGATAAGTACCAAAATCGCTTGACGGGGCCCATATTAACATTTGCATAACTTTAGAAGAAGCGCCCTTTATTTTCCCTATATCACGAAAAACATACCTTTATAATTCGGACCCCCATGAACCCCACTTTTATGTATTAAAATTGGGCTTTACAGGAGTAAACATTATTCTCCTTATTTCTGTTCCAATATGTTCTATAAAAGGGTTATCCTTTGGAAGCAAGGAATACACCACAGAACTGGAAAATATAAACTGTACATGTTTCCTGTGCCTGACTAGCTAGTTTCGGCCAATTAGGCCTCATCAGTGAGGTCAGACAGTGACCCTCAAATATTTTCATATAAGACATATGTTGTGGGTACACGTTAGAACCGTCTCAATGAGGCGGTTCTAACGAGCACCCACAGCCTATGTTTGGAGTATTAATTAGAAAAATATCACATTTGTTTTTATCTTAAAATGTTCTTTTTTCCGCGGTGAAATTTACAATGTATTTGTATAGGCGTGTCTTCGTAATGAATATTTGTTAACTGTGGCTATCAGACGAATTTCTCAGAGACTGAACAATGAGTTCAAATTATCCATGGTAGTTGATTTTTGTCTGTTTGTTTGATTTGAGGTTTAACGTCACCGTCAACATTATATAGGCCATTTTGGAGATGTAGCTTCCAATTCTATGGGACTTTTACCCGACATTGAGATGAAATGACATCTCAAGCCCTCTCGCCCAATGAAACCAATAGGGTTTATGAGCATGGACTGTCCGACTCGTACCGCTTTGCCTGGGCAGGCTTAGATCCTCTAAGCGGTTTACCAGTACTCGTGTGCTGTCGGTTTTAGCTCTGCGTGGAAGCATCATGATGCCTGTCTATTACTTCAAGCCCCGTTGGGCGGGGGGGGGGGGGGGGCATGGTAATTGTGTCATACGTGTTCGAGTTACCGAAGTTTTTCAGTAATAGTTGTTTGTTGTTATTTTCTTCATCGTCTATACATCACGAAAACTTTTTCTGTAAAATTTTGACCCCATTGAACCCCACTTTATTTAGAAAAACTGAGGTTTACAGGGGTATACACTATTCCTTATTTCTGCTCTGAAACATAGATTGTGGGAACTCGTTAGAACCGCCTCGCCGAGGCGGTTCTACCGAGTTCCAACAATCTATGTTTTGAGCAGAAAAGTGAAAAATATCAGATATTTGTATCCGAAAATGTTCATTTTTTGAGGTGGTAAAATATATGCTTGGATAGGCGTGTTTTGGTAATTAAAAATATGTTGTTTCCTTAAGTTATCAGGCAAATGTATAATGATATTAAATGATTGTAATGACGGAAGTTTGTGTTGTTTGTTTGTTTGTTTGTTTTGGAGTTTAACGGCCGAGTCAACACTATTTTAGGTCATTTTAGAGCCGGTCAGTTTACCTGTCCACACTTTCCTGGGCAGGCTTGTATGTAAGCGGTTAACCAGTACAGTGCACATTCTTTCGCTAGAAACTGACAACTGCCCTTCTTGAATCAGCGGAAGAGAGAGAATGACCGTAGAAAAGATTTAATGATCAATCTCCACGAAAGAATGTTGCCGACCCGACAGGTCTCGAACCCGCGCCCTCCTTATCACCAGTCAGACGCGCATCCGACTGAGCTACCGAGGCCGGCGAAGTTTGTGTTGAATGCAAGTCCAAACGAGTATATGTGTATTTTTATTTTCCAGATCAATTTTGTGAGTTTTTTCCAATACATGTTTGGGAGTGGCACTGTGAGCGGAGGTACTCAGGTCATCATCATGGAAGATGATTGGTTGAGACAAATGCTTGCAATGGTGCAGGGACTTCCGGCGGCGGAAAAGAACAGGTATATGTATACAGTGACATTCCGGTATTAAGACCACCTAAAATTAGGACTAATTCTGCTATAAAAAGCTTATTTTGAAGGGCACACTTAATTTCTCTTTTTTTTCTGCCTACGATGTCCTCTGGTCAAGGACTACCTTTGGGACTGTTCAAAAGTGGTCTTTAAGACCACTTTTGAACAGTCCCAAAGGGGGTCTTAATATATAGGTATTTTACTGTATATGTACGATTACGCAAGATAAGATTAGGAGACTTGATATACATTCAGGAAAGACACTCTTTCAGAAATGCTTTATATTCTCGATCACTAGGGGTCTGATCTTAAAGAAAAGAATTTTCTCCTGAAACAATTTGCTCCTCAGGTGCAGTGAGTGAGTGAATGAGTTTTACGTCCCACCAACAGCTAAGGTCATACGGAGACGGAACCTCGGTTTAAAGACTCATCCGAAAGTCTGAAGAAGCCCGTCCTCAGGTGCAGATTCTTTCACTTAAAGGTGCATTATTGAGCTATCTGGAAAAAATGCTTCCAAAAATAAAATACATATAGCCGGTATTTTTCTTTAAAACAATACAAATGAATGCATTTTATGCAAAAATGCGAACAATTATGATGACAGGTAAACAAGTTTGAGAGGGATTCCCTAACTAGGTTTCGAACACTAGTTAGATCTATTTTTAGTTCGTGACAAAAATAGAATCCCGATATATGACGTTATGCGACGTTCATTTTTGGCCTTGTTTGCTTAGGCCATGCCTGAATCGGAAAAAATATGATGCTGAATACCATGCCATAAGTAATGACACTCAGAGACGATACTGTCGCCATGTATGTGTAAAGTGACAGATTTATTTTTAGAACAGAAATTCCGAACACATGTTCAGAGCGAAGGGTAAACACGAATGAAAATGACCATTTTCACAAAGTTCTGAAGCTGTATTTGGCTCCAAAAGTGTACACAAGTCAAGGGAGCATGCATTGAAGATAAAAACCAGAAAAAAATTGAGACCCGGTAGCTCAATAATGATCCTTTGTTTGGAGTGGTGCAGGTTACGACAAAGGCAAATGGGAACCCCTGAATCTTGAAGGGTTTTATTTGTTTGTTTGATTTGAGGTTTTTCTTCCCCGCCAATGCTATTCAGGTCATTTGGAGACGTTACTTCCAATTTTGTTGGACGTTTTCCCGACATTGAGATGAAATGACATCAAAAGGCCTGCCGCCCAATTAAATCAAAATAGAAGTAAAACAAAGATCAGGAATTGATACAATTAACTTACTCCACCCATAAAAGACACCAAAGGGAAAGAAATACAAACATTAAGCGACCAGACCATAATGGAAACCTAAACAAAGGAAGGCCATAAGGACAGTTTCTTTCCAGCAAAATGGCCATATGGCCATCCAAAACCAAAAGACACAAGTGATACACACAGTAAGTAACAAACAACAACATAAATAAATCGCCACAGAAGAGCCGCCTTGGAACGGTCAGTGGAAGCTTATATGCTTTGGATGTAAATGAAAAAAAGAACTGTAAAAGCCATAAATGCACATTGTTGTCCACGAATTGTATAAGTTTATTTGAATTTTGCTACTGTGCGTGTATCTACTGCAGATTTGATAAACACATGTGTACGTTCCTATGTGCATCTAATTGTCCTGTGCCGTATATTGAATGTCTAGATGTGTATGTTATATTTTTGTTCTCAAGAATGAATTAATAAGAGCCATGTTTGCCAAATGTGACAGAAAGACCAAGGCTGAATATGTTAGAACCCGGCGGTAAATCGGAGTTTCCACGTTTCTAAATCAAGAAATAAATAGAAAATGCTTAACCGGGTAAATTGGATTTAATATAATATACGCATTCGTTCAAGTTGTATAATTTGCAGTTGAAATTGATAGAAATCCAATAAATTACAGAAAATTACACAATTACATGATCTGGCGCCTGGCCCAGTCCTATGCAACAGAACTTTCCTCGGAGTATATACATGCAAGCAGAGATTTCTTTGTGGACCAATACGGAATTTCCCAGTTTCTGGGTACCTGGCGCCATTGTTTCTACCTCGTGGATCAAAAGTTTCCCGACGCCCTTGGCTCTTTATTTATAAGAGATCACTTTGCAGATACTAATAAAGTTAAGGTACAAATACATATAAACGGTAGTGGCTAGGTTTCTATGGTACAGTAGTTGCTAGTTTTGGGTGTTTGGGTTTTATTAAGGTAACCTGTCCGTGTATGTAATTATTGTAGACTCATTACCAAAACAAGCCTATATAATTTTGATCCCCTTGAATCCCACTGATAATAGGTAAACTGGCGTTTACAGGGGCAAACCTTATTGTTCTTGTTCTCTAAAATATAGATTGTGGTTACTCGTTAGAACCGCCTCGGTGAGGCGGTTCTCACGAATACCCACAATCTATATTTTGAGTTGAAATAAGAAAAATATCACAATTTTTCATTTTAAAATTTTTCATTTTTTTCGGCGATATTTGTATAGGCGCGTTTTCGAAGTGTGTTGCTTGAGACGTTTATTTTCGATTCATAAGAATCCATGTTGGATAATACTTTTTTCAAGGTAAGAAAAATGACATTTGCCTTACCATGAAAAGTGTTATTTTTTATTTCTGCTTCAAATAAAGATCGAGGGTGCTATTTATAACCGCCTGATTGTGGCGGTCCTAACGAGCACTCATAGTCTATGACTTTGAGTAAGATTAAGATAAAATATGAAAAGATAGAAATAGCCGTGTAAATCCCTTATTTTTCTATTCAAAGTGAGGTTTCAGGGTGTCTATTAGACTGACGAGATGCAATTTCATTATTATTGTTTAAACATAGATGTCAGAGTCCGTTAGATTCGCCACAGCAATGAGCAAACAGTCTTTTTCTACCAAAAGAATATGATAATGATATGTACACAGATGTGTTAACTTCACATGAGTAGCAATATCTACACAATAACATGCGCGAACAGTTTGCTCAAATCACTCCACGAATCTATGCAGTATTATCAGTCAGTTGAAATGCGCACTGTTTTCTGATCTAAATGTTTGCTGTTCGCGCATGTTGCTTTTTCTATTATTTCCTGTATCTTTTATTGTGCCCTTTTGTATCTTTAACCCTTGAACTGCTGAATGAATTAACTTAGTCGAAACCATTTCTGACTTTCAACGGACCAGATTACTTTGTTTCATGTGTACATACAAATTAGCAAACTGAATGACAGTGTATATACTGAAGAGATCATCAGATCTCTATCCACACTGGTCAAGGGCTTATTTCATGTCAAATGATCTGTTGATATTGAAAACCACGGAGTTGAATTTAAAATATGCGCAAACCACATTTTGAAGATAACTTTTTCTTGTACACCAGAATAGGAAATGCATTGTTACAGCCTGGGACGGAATTTTTTTCCCACCCTTGAGTTCTTACACAGTCAAGCCACAGAGTATAGTGCGCAAAACATAAAACGCTAAGCAAAGTCAGATGAAAATTTGCGGTGGTGTTGTGCAAGTAAACAAAAGAATCTAATATGGGTTTTGTTGTAGATGCAAGTTTCAAACCGTCGGGATTACCTTGCTGAGCGGAACCTCGACACAGCCTCTGTTCCGCACAGCACAGTCATCCCTCGTGCTGGAAATGTCCATCTGCAACAGAACCCAGTATACGAATATTATATTATATACTGTTAACATTAAATAATTGGCACTACATAAATTAATGTATCCATTACTTTGAGTATCTGACATAAAATATTTTATCCAAAAGAGAAATGGATATAAGTTCATGTTAGGCCACACTTTTAAAGTAGAAGTAAAACAAAGATCAGGAATCGATACAATTAACTTACTCCTCCCATCAAAGACACCAAAGGGAAAGAAACACAAACATTAAGCGACCAGACCATAATGGAAACCTAAACAAAGGAAGGCCATAAGGACAGTTACTTTCCCCACAAAATGGCCATATGGCCATCCAAAATAAAAAGACACAAGTGATACACACAGTTGGTAACAAACAACACCATAAACAAACTGCCACAGAAGAACCGCCTTGGAACGGTCAGTGGAATGATTTCCACTGGGGGGCTTAAATCGATTTTACGTGGCCACAATCCTCGCCCTTACTTCCGTCGCGATTTAGACAAATAATTTGTTCAGTCCGCATGAAAGCCTCCTAACTCATCAGTGCAACATCTCCGTGAACACAAAAAATCAAAGAACCACAGAGGTGAGACAACGGTGAGGACTCGACAGCAAGAAACCACTGAAATGCTGGAGCAAAAGAAAACCAACAGTTAGACTCCGATGGGCCCGACCAGAGACAGAGCATCAGGCACCAACCAACATTACCTTGAATTAGATCTCTCTAACTCTCAATAAGCCTTTACGTTGGAGCCGTCATAGAATCTGAGGCCTGACCCACCGGCGTGCAGTTAAAGAGGGAAGCAAAGTTGCCAACCGTGATTGGGTTAACTACCATGCATGCAGTCTGTCGTATAACATCCATATTGTACCCAATCTTTTTATATCGAATAATGATTTTACGAAATTGGGTGCTGAAGTCATTGCGGTTATATATTTTTCTGAATTTATATACTAAGTCACCATAAAATTCGGGTTCCGATAGACCTTGTTGCAGAAGAGATTTAAGTCCAATATTGAATTTTGAAATTAAATCAGAATGGCGTCTATAAAATTTTGAAAAGGCTTTGCGTAGTTTATGGTACCGATAACCCTGATTAAGCAGTTTAGCCGTTAATAATTTATTACGAGTGTTGAGTTACATGACTACACACTCTAGCAAATCGAATTAATTGCGAAATATAAACGCCATAGGATGGCGCACGAGGAACATCACCATCCAAAAAAGGAAAATTTACAATCTCAAAATCAAAGTCATCGCGTTTATCATAAATTTTGCACGAAACAAATCCATCTACAATAGATAGATGTAAATCCAAAAACGGGGCCTCGGTATCAGAAAATTTGCTTTATTTAACTGAAGTTCTTGGGGGGTAAATCTGACTGATCAAACCATTGAAATAGGTATTATCAATATTTAATAAATCATCTAAATAAGTTTAGAGGTGGAGCTAAAAGCTTCAATAATTTCAGATTGGTTATCAATGGAAAGCGACAACATGAAGTCTCTTTCATAACAATACAAGAACAGATCAGCCACAAGAGGTGCGCAATTAGTACCCATCGGAATACCCACAATTTGTCTAAATAACTTAGTACCGAATCTAATATAAATATTGTCAAGTAGCAGTAAAACAATGGTCAGGAATCGAAACAATTAACTTACTCCACCCATCAAAGACACCAAAGGGAAAGAAACACAAACATTAAGCGACCAGACCATAATGGAAACCTAAACAAAGGAAGGCCATAAGGACAGTTACTTTCCCACAAAATGGCCATATGGCCATCCAAAATAAAAAAGACACAAGTGATACACACAGTAAGTAACAAACAACAACATAAATAAATCGCCACAGAAGAACCTCCTTTGAACGGTCAGTGGAAAGATTTCCACTGGGGAGCTTAAATCGATTTTACGTGGCCACAATCCTCGCCCTTACTTCCGTCGCGATTTAGACAAATAATTTGTTCAGTCCGCATGAAGGCCGCCTAACTCATCAGTGCAACATCTCCGTGAACACAAATAATCAAAGAACCACAGAGGTGAGACAACGGTAATTCCCAAGCGTCGTCGGTACTGAGGCCGGCGTCTGATCAATATTTTCAATGTTTGCTTAAAGCACAGGGTTGTTTGTAATACTTTCTATAAGTACAATTTATCCGACATCCTTGCGTTAGAGCAGGGCCTGTTCAAGCTATTAGTGGTAGGATCTATTTGTCATGGACGGGTTCATGAAAAGAATTTCTTTTGAAAGTTTCAGTTACCGTATGGAGGGTTTGACTGGTAATCAGGAGGACGCGGGTTTGATACCTGCCGGGGCCGGCAAAATTCTTTCGTGGAGATTGATCATGAAATAATTTCTACGGTCATTCTCTCATTTCCGCTGATTCAAGAAGGCAGTTGTCCGTTTCTTACGAAAGAATGTGCACTGTACTGGTTAACCACTTACGTATAAGCCAGCCCAGGAAAAGTGTGGATAAGTAAACTGAACGGCTCAAAAATGACCTAAATAGTGTTGACTGGGCCGTTAAACTCCAATGCAAATAAAACAAATAAAAACCATATGAATGGTGTCAGATTTATTTTATTCGTTGTAAACTTTGGTCAAATGTCTGTACTCAATGATAAGCGTCCGCGTTTGAAAATGCCCTGTTTTCCTTGCGATAGACATAAAAACTATATGGGGTTTTGTGTGTTTCTTTGAATGGGGGTTTTATGTCCCCGTCAACACTATTTAGGTCCTTTTGGAGACTTTGTTTCCAATTTGGTGGGACTTTTACCCGACATTGAGATGAAATGACATCTCAATCCCTGTCGCCCAAACAAACCAAAAGGGCTATTATGTACGGACAGTCCGACTGGCACTACTTTGCCTTGGAAAAAAACTATATGGGTTAAGTGAAGACTGTTTCGGAGAAAATTAGTTATGTAGAATAGCAAACCATTTGTTAAACAATTTGCCACTCTATCAAGATTTCAGTCTAAATTTTGAATTTCATATGGGACCAGGACCTTGCCTAAAGCAGTAAGGCTCAGATCACACGCCATAGAATGTCCAATCATGGCCTATTGTGTATGCCAAAAAGATTATTAATTTCTACATAAATTTAACAATAATTCAAATGGACAACTCCTTTATTTCACAATGTTCTCCCGCTAATTTTACGGCAATATAATGCAGTCTGTCCATAATTGGTTTATACGTTGTACAATCAATACGTTCTGAATAGTTCGATATTTTGGAAGCAATGAATACAACAAATAAACGAAAATAGAAGAACGGAATCATCATTTCAGGAAACTAAGCAACTATTTAGTGTGGCGTCTGGCGCGAAGATACGCACAAGAACTGTCCTGGGACTATATACATGCTAACCGTATCTTCCATGTTGACAAGTATGGCGAAGAGAGGTTTTGGGGCACGTGGTACCACTGTTTCTGGCATGCTAGCCATGATATGGGCGACGCCCTAGGCTCGCTCTACGCAGAACAACATTTCAATTCCAACAATAAAAGAAAGGTCATACTTAATTGTTTCCCCTGCAGTCAGTTGAACGCCTTGCTGCTGGTACCATACTTATGGCGCATGAGAGACAATGCTTTCTTTCCCAAGAGCGTTATCTTGAGTTACTCATTATTTATTTCATAGTTCTGACTTGACTTTCAGTCGCTCGGTAAGGTCGACATTGTATGCACCCTTAGCGAGAAGGGCCAGATCAGGCCAGTCTTAAATGGCGTAAGACTTGTAATACAACTACAATTCTAACGTTAAAAACTTCCGACATGCGTATGCTGTATTGATTTTACATAACAAACAATGTTTGAGGATTTCCAACAGTTGAAATAATAACATGGATTTGAAGAGAAAACCTTTATAAATCCCAGTTTATACACAGAAAGGTCGAGCTTACAAATGTATTCATATTTCCTTTTTATTGCTGCAAACATAGATTGGGGCATTCGTTTGGACCTCGTAATGTGCACCCACACACTGTGTTTGTAGAAAAAAAAACGGAAAATATCATTTTATTAGAAAATTGTCAGTGTTGGAGAATCCAAGATAACAAGCCAGTCAAACGAAGACCCCTCTGAACTCCATTTTATTTAAAGAAAAGTGGGGTTTACAGGGAAGAACTTTTCGGACTTATTTTTGCCCCAAAACATAGATTGTTGGTACTCGTTAGAACCGCCTCATTCAGAAGCGGTACTAACGAGCACCCCCAATCTATGTTAAAAACACAAAGAAGAAAAAACGTTTCAACTTTTCGTCTAATATTTTCCATTTCTGCCACCGTGTTGGACTCTTTAATTTCACATGTGCATGCTTTCCTAATGCAAGGAATGTACTTAGTTACTCGAATATTCATCCCTAATGTGTTCGCCTGAAATGCCGTATCCAGCTGCAAAGAGCCCGGCTCGTAGCATATGATAGAAAGAAAGATATTCGTTTAGGCAAAATATCAACCGCTAAGTGGCGTTGGCTTTAAAATTTTGCAAGTCTGCGAGGTTTAATGTAGCAATCTTATTATTGGCAGGTTAAACCGCGACATGCATGTACTAAAGAATTCAGGTTGAAAATATTATGCACATACGCATTGTGAAAATGCATGGACTTAGTATTTATTTAGTTATGTCTGTGTGTAGCATGCTTTCTGTGGTATGTATATAGTAATTACCGACACTTATGTCTATATGTAGCATGTTTTTGTTGTATGTCTCTAGTTTTTTGCCGACATTTTTTTTCTGTGTGTAGCATGCTTTTTGTTGTATTATATAGATATCGTCGACATTTTTTGCTTTTTGTTGTATTTATCATATGCCGTTGCGTCTGAGAATGTAATAACGCCATGTAATAAATAGAAGATAGTTACTTCTTTGAGGTCGGCCCCCGCCCATCGGGGCTTGAAGAAATATATGGGCTGCATGATGCTTCCACGCAGAGCTGAATCCGACCCACACACGAGTACTGGTAAACTGCTTAGATGATCTAAGCCTGCCCAGGCAAATCGGTGTGTGTCGGACCGTCCATGCTTATAAAACCTATTGGTTTCATTGGGCGACAGGGCTTGAGATGTCATTTCATCTCAATGTCGGGTAAAAGTCCCGAAAAATTGGAAGCAACGTCTCCAAAATGACCTTTACAGTGTTGACGGGGACGTTAAACCTCAAATCAAACAAACAAACAAACAAATACTTCTTTGAGGTGGATACCAAAAATATTTCATCGAGTGTGTTGAAAATATCCGAATTTTCACGAGTGCGAAGCGCAAGTGAAATTCGTTTTTTTTCAACACACGAGATTAAATACGTTTGGTATCCGCCGAAAAAGCGTAAATTTTATTTTTATTTTATAATTTATTAGGACACTTACGGTAACTAATCAGTCAGGTGATCAGCTGTTCGATTGCCCTCTTTTATTATTAATGACACTAATCATGTATTTAGATTATACTACAATAAACAATTCAATGGGTTCTGCAAAAAGTTAGCAAATTTCGCTAAAAGAGACTGCAGGAAGGGAAGCATGTTAAACAATATTCAGTGCCATGGCGCGCACAAATAGTGCAACGTTTCTGACGTCACCGCGCCACATAAACATCAAAACAACGTAATCACTCGAATAAAAATTTCTCAACGCGTTACATTCTGTCTGAAAAGGTGCATATTGTGTATTTATGCTTTAGAAATTATTTTCGAGGCTTAGACGCAATCGCAGTACGCAAATTTTCTAACGGACCATTCAAACCAGGAAATCCCGAGAAAGAAAGAATCTAGCTGAAATTTTTGAAAATTTATTTAAACAATTGTAGCAAAGACAATGACTTGCAGTTTGATTGTTTTACCAGGTATAAAGGATTGCATGTTTTATTTACCCTTTCAAATTAGGTAACTGAAAAGTAGGTACGGTTTTTGAACGGCCACTTTAAGTTTTACCGCAACCTACACTCGCCAGAAGAATGAGTCATCAAAGATAGATTCTCCAGCACTGAAAATGCCATTGAGCTACATTTATACATTTAGTAAGCTATATTCTTGGGAGGTTTCTGAGTTTGTGGTACATAGTAACTAACACTATAAAATAGTAACAGTGGCCAGTGAAATTATACAATATAATGCCACTAGCGATTGATATCATTTTTGTTTGTTTCAGATATGCATTGATTTCAATGTTAAGTATAAAAAATTCGGTAATTTATCAGTGGATTAAATATGCAAATTAGTAAGATACGCCCTGTAACGTAACACGTACGCCATCCTTAAAGACGTCGCATACTTATGGTGGAATGTTGATATATTTGAATAAACAGTCGCGAATACAATGCCTTTTAAATGTCATATGATAAATATAATCTTGCATTCGTGCTCATGTTTTATTATATTTATTAAAATCGTTTGAGGAAAATAGAAGTGGAGGCAATGATCTGGAATCGATACAATTAACCCATAGCTCCCATCAGAGACACCAAAGGGAAAGGAACACAAACATGAAACAACAGACCCTAATTGAAACATCAATAGCGGAAAGCCAAAAGGACAGTTACTTTCCCACAAAATGACCAACAGGCTATGCCAAATAAAATAATATAAGCGACACAAACACCGAAAGACAAACCAGAACAAAAATAAACCGCGACAGAAGAACCGTCTTGGAACGGTCAGCAGAAACGAAACGAATTCCTCTGGGGGTGTTAAATCGATTGTACGTGGCCACAATCCTCGCCCTTAATTCCGTCGCGATTAAGACAAATAATTTGTTCAGTCCGCATGAAGGCCTCTTAACTCATCAGTGCAATATCTCCGTGAACACAAAAATCAAGCAACCACAGAGATGAAACAACGGTGAGGACTCGACAACAAGAAACCACTGAAATGCTGAAGCAAAAGAAAACCAACAGTTAGACTCCGATGTGCCCGACCAGTCTCGCATTTTACCTCTTTTCTTCGTTTCGTCTAATAAATTTAATAACACATGAACTCTCAATGACATGTTATATCCTCTATGTATATAGTTATTGCCGACACGTATTGTATAATCACTTTCAATTTTGTAAAAATGTTCTAGTAGACCCACGTTATAAATACCCAATATCAATTGAAGTATATGGTATTCTATATTTAGAGAATAATTCGTATAAAAATGAAAGTTTCGTTTGAACCATGATTTTATAGAAACATGAAATGTACTCACCTGCTTCATACTGGTTTTCGGTCGGTGAATTTATTCACAAGACCTTAGTCATCGTCCGATGACACTTTTCAGCTTCCTTCTATTCAAATGCTTTTGAAGTTATAGTGGTCGGCGGTTGTCTACGACTTATTACTACTTATATCCCTCCGCCCACTGTGTAGTCTTTGCAGTTTTATCTGAGATCTGAAAGCCTTGGCGTAGAATTGTTTGATTTGGGATACACCTATGATTTTATGTATTTACAATACATTAACACAAACAGTTTGATATATTTACGATATTAAAATTTTCTGGCGGATGAATACAATCGGTCGGAGGTCAAGATTGTTGTGTTTCGGTACGGAAAAGTAAGAAAAAAATACAGTAACATTCTTTTCTATTTCGAATAATTTTTGCGGGTTTGATATTCGTACATGCTTTTAATACTGGATAATGTATATAAAATTAGTCGAGTCCAAGTTGTATGATTGCAGTAGACATATCTATAAAATGAGTCAATGACTGCAGAAGTCAAACAAATCAAAGCTCTAGATAACAGGACAATGAGTAGAAATAATTTCGCATTTGATCTTTCTTTATTTATAATATAATATACTGCCACACCCTCTCATGAAGAACGAAGATTACGTGCAGTTGACCATCTGTCAGTTTTCTATACTATAGATCTAATTTTCCAAAAACATATTTGTTGTGGGTATTGGTTAGAATCGGCGTGGGGTGTGTGGAAGGGGTGCAATTCTAACGATTATCATATAAATAGACTGCATCAGTCCGTTTGTGTTCGTGGTAGATACTGCATTTTGTCTTTGATGCAAGAAGACCCCTTTCGGGTGACACGTCAAATGACATTCCTGGTCTATGAATGCCATTGTAACATTTCTGATTCGATTCCCAGCAAATAAAATTATGGTGTCCGAACATGCGCTACAGGGATGGTCGCCACTAAGTGCACCATTAACTGCAGCCCCCATGTGCAGGAGAACCACCCAGGTTAACGACCCCAACCCTAATTAGCTATACAGGATAATATGTATGCACCTGCAAGTAATGGTCAAATGTTGCGGATATATATGCATTAAATATCCTTATTATCTGGAGCTTTATATTCGGTTACAGCTACACCAGCCTCTTGTTTTGTCTGCTGATAACAATAATAGGCGATAATTAAGTGTATGAAGTTGGCTTGGAGTCTGGCGTATGGAGTTTAGAATTCGATTTATTCCGTAGTAGTAAAGTATAGTAAAATATTAGTGAATGTTAGGCAAAATCGATATTCCAAGCCGCGAATCCCAAGCCAAGTTCACACACTCGCGATAATTGAAGATCAAGTAACAGGTAAAGGAAGTGATGGCTGCCTGCTCTCATTATCCCCAGTCCGTGTAAGAAGATAGATATTTTTTAATGCCCCTGTCCTTTAAACTAGAGGCATATTAAATAATCCTCTGCATTCGCTGATTTAACCTTTAACCACAACCTTTATCTTGGAGCAGAAATAAAAACAAATAATGTATACCCCAGTAAACCCCAGTTTTCCCTATATAAAGTATACGGTTTAGGGGATGTTCCTTTAACGGACTTGTTCACATGATGAATGTAAAGAGCACCCCTGTCACCCCGCTTACTACAGAGAAAAATAGTGTCTACAGGGTATACATTATTATAACAAAGATTGTGGGTACTCGTTAGAACATTTTTATTGAGACAGTTCTAACGAGCACCTTCAATCGATGTATGAAGAGAGAAAAATAATATTAATAGAAAAAACCCTCGGGTTAAGAGCTGTTAAAAGAATACGCCTGCTATGTATGTTATGTGTAAGCGCTATAATATAACGTTTCCATACAAAATCAAAGCACTGATAGTACCGGTGGGTCGATCGTCTCTGAGTGTAGGTTGGGAAAATAGTCCTAAACTGAGAATCGGAATGTTCGTTTACTTTTAAGCAATCGCAGTAGATCTGATCAGACATCGCGTTATGTGGCGTCTGATTATGTAGATTCTGCTTGCCAATGTTCAAGTGCATAAACACAGTCAACCCGCCCCCGCCAAACGGGGCTTGAATAAATAGATGGGCTGCATGATGCTTCCACGTAGAGCTGAAACCGACCACACACGAGTACTAGTAAACCGCTTAGAGCATCTAAAGTAGAAGTAAAACAAAGATCAGGAATTGATACAATTAACTTACTCCATCCATAAAAGACACCAAAGGGAAAGAAATACAAACATTAAGCGACCAGACCATAATGGAAACCTAAACAAAGGAAGGCCATATGGACAGTTACTTTCCCACAAAATGGCCATATGGCCATCCAAAATTAAAAGACACAAGTGATACACACAGTAAGTAACAAACAACAACATAAATAAATCGCCACGGAAGAGCCGCCTTGGAACGGTCAGTGGAAGATTTCCACTGGGGGGCTTAAATCGATTTTACGTGGCCACAATCCTCGCCCTTACTTCCGCCGCGATTTAGACAAATAATTTGTTCAGTCCGCATGAAGGCCTCCTAACTCATCAGTGCAACATCTCCGTGAACACAGAAATCAAAGAACCACAGAGGTGAGACAACGGTGAGGACTCGACAGCAAGAAACCACTGAAATGCTGGAGCAAAAGAAAACCAACAGTTAGACTCCGATGAGCCCGACCAGAGACAGAGCATCAGGCACCAACCAACATTATCTCTTTAATTTTCAATAAGCCTTTACGTTGGAGCAGTCATAGAATCTGAGGCCTGACCCACCGGCGTGCAATTAAAGAGGGAAGCAAAGTTGCCAACCGTGATTGGGTTAACTACCATGCATGCAGTCTGTCGTATAATATCCATGTTGTACCCAATCTTTTTATATCGAAGAATGATTTTACGAAATTGGGTGCTGAAGTCATTGCGGTTATATATTTTTCTGAATTTATATACTAAGTCACCATAAAATTCGGGTTCCGATAGACCTTGTTGCAGAAGAGATTTAAGTCCAATATTGAATTTTGAAATTAAATCAGAATGGCGTCTATAAAATTTTGAAAAGGCTTTGCGTAGTTTATGGTACCGATAACCCTGATTAAGGAGTTTAGCCGTTAATAATTTATTACGAGTGTTGAAGTCAGTTACATGACTACACACTCTAGCAAATCGAATTAATTGCGAAATATAAACGCCATAGGATGGCGCACGAGGAACATCACCATCCAAAAAAGGAAAAATTACAATCTCAAAATCAAAGTCATCGCGTTTATCATAAATTTTGCACGAAACAAATCCATCTACAATAGATAGATGTAAATCCAAAAACGGGGCCTCGGTATCAGAAGAATTTGCTTTATTTAACTGAAGTTCTAGGGGGTAAATCTGACTGATCAAACCATCAAAATAGGTATTATCAATATTTAATAAATCATCTAAATATCTAGAAGTAGAGCTAAAAGCTTCAATAATTTCAGATTGGTTATCAATGGAAAGCGACAAAATGAAGTCTCTTTCATAACATAACAAGCCTGCCCAGACAAAGCGGTGCGAGTCGGACCATCCATGCTCATAAACCCTATTGGTTTCAATTTGCGACAGGGCTTGAGATGTCATTTCATCTCAGTATCGGGTAAAAGTCCCATAAAATTGGAAATATCGTCGCAAAATTTTATATACAGTGTTGACGGGGACGTTAAACCTCAAATCAAACAAACAAACGAGCACAGTCCATAATTTTTTTCTTTTGCTGCGCTCTGACGTCTTAGGAATGCCAGTTCAGGATCAGCGGCAATCAGATGGTCAGTGATAGTCCCGCGGACAATAGCAAGCAACAGATTCTCTGTTTTATAACGTAGACTGTGGGCACCCGTTAAATCGCTTCATTATAAGAAAAGTATTTAGTCAATTTTTTGTCTGAAAAAAAAAATATGGTAGCATTTTCCGTCAAATTATTTACATGTACTTTTCATTTGTTAATGTGCTTAATTATTTCCCTTCTGTATATCGATTCATCTTTCTGAATTTCGAGTATTTCACTGCTAATGCTTAACCTCATATGCAACACAATCTGTGCTGAATATTTCATGTCGCAGCTGCAAACAGTGTAGATCCATCGATCAGCATCTACAATGTTTATCATAGTTTCTCTTCTCTCTTTTCTCCTCGCTCAGTCCCACCACTGCATCCCAGATCCTGAATAACAGTGATCTGTAATAGAGCCCCCTCAGCGATATGTTTAAACAATAACAAAAAATCATTTCACCGGTTAATGCAGGTCCGCACACAGTTGGGAAGGTGTAAACGCAGCGCCTCCCCGCTTTTGGAAATTATCTCAGATTCATGCAGTTTTTTATCTTCTGCAAAATACCTGAAATTCGCACCGTCAACCGCCCCTTTTCAGAGTTTGCGTACAGGCCTGAATCATGTTCAAAACTGTTGCTACATACATATGTCGAACAGTGCCCACCCTGATAAGAAGCAATCTACTCTCTATCCGATCTAGGTCTACGCTGTATATCTAATAACGATACCACATATAAAGTCTGAGCTACTCATGTTTGCTCTTAAACATTTCAGGGTTCTCAACAGAAGTGCAAAAAGTCTATGTTTACTCGACTTGGCATACTTTATGAATGAAATGTTCCGTAAGACGTCACGTGACAGCGTGTTACCTGAGCAACCTGGCATTCTTATACTATTTCGTTTTACCCTCAAATGCCACAGTGTAGTCCCTGTGCAACCTACTGAGCAGACGCCACATTCCGCGGCGTCTGCTCTGGGTATTCGGTGTTCACACGATTCCTGTCAAGACTCTATATATAGCTCTGACCCATATGTTGCATCGATAAAAATAGCGCAGCGTTTCAAGTTCTATTAATATTGGTTTTCCCAAATCAGTGATGGTCACGTGAACAACTGCATGAATTCCATTTTGCCATTTAGTATTTGTGTCGATCGTACACGATCCAAAGCACGTTAATTTACGCCTGTAGGGTACTGGTAAATAGTGTAAGTCCGGATCGAACATGTAAAGTGTTTCAAATGCAGCTTTTGTAATTCACCGACTTTGAGGCTTCTCAAGCCTTTGATATTTTATTGGCTTTGTTTTTGTAATACGTAGAGATACATACAGCGGCTTATGGGTGGAGTAAGTTAATTGTATCAATTCCTGATCTTTGTTTTACTTCTACTTAGCAGACTCCGTCTGAAAGTCTTAGTGTAGAAATTATTGTAACAAGAGATAACAGTTTCATAAGTTAATTTCGTTGAAAGACGCACATTATATATGACCACCTATAATTGATTTGTGCAGTATTTCACCTACAAACAATTCATTTATTCATTGCCTTTATTAATTGCAGATTCTGCAGCGTAATTGATTTAATGTCAAAACATCTTAAAATACAGCTGGTTTCTTTACATATTTTAAATCCAATTTAATAGTTTTCATAACTACTAGATTGAAAAGTCACTTATTCTAACAGCTCTGCATATGTCGAATCTTATAGACAGTCGAATTCCAAGGATTGACTACCTTTGGGACTATAAAAATCTATTCGACATAGGCTGAGTTCGAAATTAAGTCAAGTTGTGTGTACAAAGCATACGTTTTCATCATAAATCAGGGAAAAACTCCATAAATTATCCTTAATATATGTGTATCTGATGCTATAGAAAGAACTCTATAGAGAGTCAAGAATGAGGTCGTATTAGTCATGATGAAATCGAGTTATCGAAGTGTTACTTTATATACGGGTTAAGTATACATGTAGTTTTGTTCGCTCTGGTGTTTCGCTCAAACTACGCTTTCTGGTTTGCCTAGGCTGAAGAGATAGTAACATATGTGAAACAGGCTCTGCTGGACAGCATTGACAAGAATACATTCATGGATGATGCGACTAAAACAACAGCGAAAACGAAGGTAAAATAGTATAAATAGCTAAAATAGTTTATAAGTAAATCTTATTGACAACGCCGAGAATCGCGCGTAGTTATTCCCCGATAACGGTATGCTACATTGGCGTACTTCCCTGCATCCAGAGCGATGAATTTCGAAGATGCGATTAAAATTGTTTTTGTCACGTGACAACATTGATATTGTTCTTTGTCACGCGAGAACAGTGCAAAAGTGCTGTTACTTTAGTAGTATTACTGGTCACGTAATATTGATATTGCACAGTGCAAACGTGCCGTTGCTTTAGAAGTATCGCTTGCCATGTAATATTGATTTTGCACAGTTCAAAAGTGATAGATAGCTGGATACGAGTGTCACTTAGTACTGGTATTATACAGTGCAAAAGTAATATGGCTTTGGTAGTGTTTCATGTGACGTGACGACAGTGCAGAAGTGATATCGCTTTGGAAGTATTACTTGTCAAGTAACATTGTATTGGTTTGTGCAAAAGTGGTATTGCTTTGATAGCATTACTTGTCACGTAATATTGTATTGCTTTTTGCAAAAGTGGTATTACTTTGATAGTATTACTTGTCACGTCATATTGTAATTGTACAGTGCAAAAGTGAGCATTACTTGTCAAGTGATATTGTATTGCTTAGTGCTAAAGTTGTTTTGCTTTGACATGATTACTTGCGCCTCGGTTGATATCTATTTCTATACCAAACTGAAAGTGAAGGCAATGATCAGGAATCGATACAATTAACCCACACCTACCATCAGATACATCAGAGGGAGAGAAACACGAACATGAAATTACTAAACCCTGATGAAAACATCACAAGCGGAAAACCAAAAGGACAGTTACTTTCCCACAAAATGGTCAAAAGGGCTAATCTAGATAAAAAGATATAAGCAATACATACATGCAAAGACAGATTGGGCTGCATAATGCTTCCCGCAGAGCTGAAACGGACTGCACATGAGAAATGGTTAGCCGCATAGAAGGACTAATCCTGCCCAGGCAAAGTAGTGCGAGTCGGACTGTTTATAAAAGTCCTTTTGGTTTCATTGGTCGACAGGGTTTTAGATGTCATGTCAGCTTCATCACGAAAACACGCCTATATAATTTTGACCCCCTCGAATCCCACTTTTATATAGTAAAACTGGGGTTTACAGGGGTAAACCTTATTTTTCTTTTTTTCTGCTCTAAAATACAAATTGTGATTACTGATTACTCGTTAGAACCACCTCGATTAGGCAGTTTGAGCAGAAATAGGAAACGTTTATCACTTTCTCAACTAAGAAAAATCGATTTTTCGGTTGTTAAGTTAACAATGTATTTGTATAGGCATGTTTAAATAATGTAATGTCGGGTAAAAGTCCCACGAAATTGGAAGCAGCGTTTTCAAAATGATCTAATAAGTAATTAAAGGGACGATAAACCTCATTTCAAACAAACACACATGCAAAGAAAAACTGTAACAAACTATCATGAACAATAAACCGGGACAGAAGAACAGCCTTGGAACGGTGAGAAAAAATGTATTTCACTGGGGAGTTATAGATGATCTTACATGAGTGTTCATGTATTATTGAATTTATTAAACGAGTTGTGGAAAAGGGATAAAATGCGAGGCTGTGCCGAGCATTTTATCCCTTTTCCTCAACGAGTTTAATAAATTCAAAAATACATGAGCACGAATGCAAGATTCTATTTGTCATATGACATTTAAAACGCATTTTATTGACGATTGTTTTACAAAAATGTCAATATTCCGCCATAAGTAAAGGCGACGTCTTTAAGGACGCCGTACATGTAACGTTACGGGACGTATCTAGCTAGTTTGCATATTTAATCCACTAGTGGATTATCGAAAATATTACATGGCGTTATTACAATCTCAGTCGCGACGTCATATGATAAAAATCGATTCTACATGGTCATAATCCCCGCCTTTTGCTCTGTCGTGGTTTAGACAAACAATTGGTTCAGTTAGCATGAAGTCTTTGTAACTCGACAGTGTTACATCTCTGAGAATGTAAAATCAAACAACCACAGAGATGAAACAACGATGATGAGTTGACCGCATGAAATAACTGAAATGCAGGAGCAAAAGAAAACCAACAGTTAGATTCCGCTTGGCTCGATCAGAGACAGAGCTGCACAGTGCAAAACTTATATTGCTTTTGTGTGTGCGCGCGCGTGCGTGTGTTGAGTATTACCTCCCACCAACAGCTAAGGTCAGACGAAAACGGGACCTCGGTTTAAAGACTCATTCGAAAGTCTGGAGAAGCCTGGAATCGAACCCAGGACCCTTGGTTTATGAGGCAGCTTTGGCAGTATTTCTTGTCATGTTATATTGATATTTGGATAGCCGTTTGGTCAATTTGTGGGACTGTAACTTCCGCGGTTGACGTTTTATTTATTGTGAGGTTATTTTATGTTTGTTACCTTCCCTTACGTGTCTTGGACGAGAATTCTGAAATATTTGTATCGATTCCTGGTCATTGCCTTCATTCTATGTTTGTTTATATCTGTTATAGCTATCATAAAGATTGCCAAGGTTGTTTGAATATAGGATTTTACAGCATATTTATTTACCTTTCGTTGATATTGTAGATTTGTGTTAGGATTCTGTTAATAATTTCACATTGTTTCAGATTCAAGCTTCGACGGATAAAATTGGGTATCCAGATATATACGAAAGAGACAGTGATATTGACAACATATATCAGTCAGTAAGTAATGACTCGGATTATTTGTAGTATTTTTTAATCTGAGGAGTCACATATGGTTCTTTATTATAACTCACGTGACTCTACCATACAAAAATTGCATACGCCCCAGGGTGATATATTGTGTTTCCCTGACAGGGTGATAGCAAATCAACAGTTAAAGTGGGTAGTTTATGATAACTACAAGGTATTTTTCTTATTTCTCCATATAAAGTAGAAGTAAAACAAAGATCAGGAATTGATACAATTAACTTACTCCACCCATAAAAGACACCAAAGGGAAAGAAATACAAACATTAAGCGACCAGACCATAATGGAAACCTTAACAAAGGAAGGCCATAAGGACAGTTACTTTCCCACAAAATGGCCATATGACCATCCAAAACCAAAAGACACAAGTGATACACACAGTAAGTAACAAACAACAACATAAATAAATCGCCACAGAAGAGCCGCCTTGGAACGGTCAGTGGAAGATTTCCACTGGGGGGCTTAAATCGATTTTACGTGGCCACAATCCTCGCCCTTACTTCCGTCGCGATTTAGACAAATAATTTGTCCAGTCCGCATGAAGGCCTCCTAACTCATCAGTGCAACATCTCCGTGAACACAAACATCAAAGAACCACAGAGGTGAGACAACGGTGAGGACTCGACAGCAAGAAACCACTGAAATGCTGGAGCAAAAGAAAACCAACAGTTAGACTCCGATGAGCCCGACCAGAGACAGAGCATCAGGCACCAACTATGTTTTGGGTATTCACTCAAAATACGCCTCACCAAGGCTGTTCTTTTGAATACCAACAACATAAGTGTTATAGAGAATCGACAAACAGTATCCTTCAGTAATCACAAAATACCAACCTGATCTGTTTCTTTGTGATAGTTTAAAATTTACACCATCAAATTGATAGTAAAAATATTTCATTCTGATTGGAGGTGAGGGGAAATTGAATCGATTCCTGATCGTTACCCTTACTTCTATTTTGGTGAAACATATCACCTTTCGGAAAATGAATATCAACCGAAGCGCAGCCGAGGTTGATATTCTTATTACGAGGGATGACATTTTTCACTATCACCCTCTCAGAAACGTTATATTTATTTTATTAAACCGACCTGTGTGTTTGCTAGCTGGTTACGAAATTTGCACCATACAGGCGTTCATTCATACAAGACAACGCACGCGCGACTATTGACGCCATGATGTTCCAAATTATCGGATCAACATTAGCGATGTTAGCTTATGAACCAGCAATTGAGAAGTTCAAACATCTATAACTCCGAAGTTACTCCGACCAATCAGTTTGTGTGATGTAAATAATATTAGAACATGGAGTGAGTGAAGATTGGTCAAGTAGAATCGATTTTAACTCCCCAGTGTTCTCGTCATTGGTCTCCTAAGGCGGTGGTTACAATGTTGTTTAACCCTTTTAGTACCAAATGAAATCTTCATTCTTATATCAAGCTGGAGTTCATTTCAAAATGTAGGGGTGTCAGGTTGTGTTTTCATCAAAATTTATTTGGAAAATGACTGAAATTTTAGCAAACAGTGGAGGTCCAGATCAGACGCCGCGTTCTGCGGCGTCTGATCTGGACCTGCACAGTTTGCCAAGTACCCGTTTAAGGGTTTCTGGTACTGAATGGGTTAATTTTCAATGCAGCTGTGTCGGATTTTCCAACGGGTCTCTTCATGTTGTATTTGCTCATGTTGTGTAAGTATTGTTTTAATTTTCATTGCACATTTATCCCCTCTTGTTAGGAAGAGTGAGCTGGTTGCTGTGTTGTTTGTGATTTGTTTTGCTTTTTCCCTTTTTTGTTTTCTTCATTGTTAGTTCATTACGAAAACACACCTATACAAATACATTGCCAATTTTTTGGCCAAAAATTAGAAATTTTAAGATGAAAAATTGTGATATTTTTCTTATTTCTGCTCAAAACATAGATTGTGGGGACTCGATAGAACCCCCTCGACGAGGCGGTTCTATCGAGTCCCCACAATCTATATTTTTGACCAGAAATAAGAAAAAGAATGTATACCCCCTTAAACCCCAGTTTTACTATATAAAAGTGGGGTTCAAGGGGGTCAAATTTATAAAGGCGTGTTTTCGTGATGTTATCTTCCTCTTGGTACCATTGGTAGGCTGTAATCTTTGATTGAGGCTTTTACTGGATATCTATTTCTATATTGTTTCGTTATTTCTGAATACAAACCTCAAGTGAAGGTATGCGTTTTCTAAGTTAAATCAATTGAAACATTTCTTGATTGTGTTACAATTTTTGTTTTGATTTAGCCCCTTTTTCTCCTGCTTCCCAGGAGAACTGAACCGCATGCGCACCTAATTCCGCGCATATGATAGTCGAAATTATCGCATGGTGATAGCAAATTAATAGGTACGTTTCTGAGAGGGTGGTAGTGTAAAATGTTACCATCAAACTCGGCTGCGCAGCCCAGGCTGATATTTATATTCCTCACGTTGACTTTTTTCACTGGCAGCTGTGGCTGATATTCATATTCCGAAGGGTGACCTTTTTCACTATCACACTCCTATGAATGCGATATTTATAATTTACTTTTTAGCCTATGGCTTCACTCACAAGAGTATATTGAAACTTTATGCGTACGTCGACTGCACGGGTGTGCATTTTGTAGAGCCCTTTTTTCAGGACGGGATCAGTTAATGCACAGTGAAAATATGATTTGCCTGAAACAACTTGCTTTTCCGCGAAATAAATATTTGTTCAGAAAATATCCTCTTTCTACGGGCAAACTTTCTTGTTTTAATCTTTCATCTTCGAATGGATCCTTTTAACTTGTAAACAACAGACGTAACGGCATTACAATTTGCACTGTGTTGTAGGATGGCCAATAGGCTATCCAAAATAAACAACATACACACATTCAGAGACGAACAATAACAAAAATAAACCACGACAGAAGAATCGCCTTGAAACGGTCAGTGAAATGTGGCCGAAATCCTCGCCAGGGCAGATTTAACTACTATCAATTTTCCTTTTTCAGCTTGCCATAAACAGATCAGATTATTTCCAAAACCTGCTAAATTTAAATCAGTTCGAGAAAAATGATTGGACACGTCGACTAACTACAGGAGAAGACAGATCACAATGGCCGTATAAATCCTACGATACTACAATGACATTTTTCAACAGTTGGAACCAGCTGCTGATTCCCGCCGGGATGCTACAGTTCCCTGTTTACGAATGGACTCTTCCACACTATATGAATTTTGGGACGATGGGCGGTCTAGTTGGTCATTATTTAGTTCACGCTATAGATACATGGGGTAAGTATAATGGGTCATGGATCCAAATAAAGCATTGTAATGAGGACGTCAACTTTTGACATTCTTTTTTATTTATTTATAAACGCATTAAAATACGCTTCCTTTTAGGGCATCTCATTAATGGATCCACATAGAAAATTCCATGTGTCCACAGTGGACTGATCAGTGATAATTAAGGGGAATGGGAACAACTTCAGGGGAGACAACTCCGGCAATAGTATTTTTGTCTCCCACGTCAATAGGGGTCAACTCTTATTAATATTAATTTGCTGATCAAATTCTTTCCTTTAAGAGTAGACCCCGTTTTCCGCTGAACAGAGTTTATAGAAAAATGAACAGGAATTCACGGAAGTTGTCTTCCTTTGAAAAATGGCGGAAACATCTGCCAGGCGTCCCCAGTCCTCTTAAGATATTGACTCAATGTTTCTTATTTAATTTTTGTAAATTTTTTTGGTTTAATCGTCATTGCTGGTTTGTTTGTGTTTTTTCTGTTCTGAACCATGTTTTCATATTGTATGTAGCCCAGCAAAGGCCCAAAAGTCGGAATTAAGTTCTATTCTAGTCTATTCTAGTATAGTCTAGTCTATCCTACGCTTTTATAAAGAAAGAAAGATAAGTCTTCCATAATAATCATTGTCATCTCTCCATATCTGAAAGTATGATTCCGTGTTTGTGCTTGACATCTTAAGTGTAGATTACCTAGTCATCTTTGCGTGCTTGACATCTTAAGTGTAGATTACCTAGTCATCTTTGCTTATTGATTCCATTGTTGAAAATATTTTGATGGTCACTGATAATAATGATGGCGTTGACTCACTGGCTGAAACTAACAAAATAGGAGGGAAGGCAATGATCCAGAATCGATACACCTACGCCTCCAATCAGAGACAACAAAGGAAAAGAAACATTAGCAATAAATAACTTTACCCTAATGGAAACATCAATAGCGGAAAGCGAAAGGGACAGTTACTTTCCCAAAAATGGCCAATTGCCTAGCCAAAACACAAATATATAAGCGATACACGTAATCAAAGACAAGCAATAACAAAAATAAATCGCGACAGAAGAACCGGCTTTGAACGGTCAGTGAAAAGAATTCACCGGGTCTGGACCAGAGTAACTTGAACACTTCACGATGTTTTCAGTTCTAGTGTATATTCATAGCTTCCAAAGGATTACCTTTTTTGACAGAAAAAATTGGTATCAGTCTAGTCGATCTATGATCATAATAGAAGCAAAAACAATCGGTTATCTCAAACCACTGAAATAAAATATATATAGAGGATCTTACACTCGTGGTCATTTCATGTGAAAATTATCAAATGAGCGTACGGCGAATTTCATAAATTTAATATGAAAAGACCACGAGTGTAAGTTTCTGTTTATCATATGACCACTTGAAATCTGAGTCTATTGCCTTAAAATCTAACCTTTTTCCACAACAAAAATATGCATGGTTGCCAAGGACTTCGCCATGACGTTACTAAATCCCGCCAAAGTGTTATTACATGTGTGGTCATACGATTTTTATGTCATAACGTTATGCACTGCATATCATATGGGCTTCGTCAAGCGATTTTGGTACTTATCGCCTATGCGAGCAGCGAAGGTTCAGGAGAGCCTGCGCATCCGCACAGTCTCGCCAGAACCTTCGCTGCTCGCTCATACAAGCAGTGAATCAAAAGGAACCTTTAGACAGAAAGCCATATCCCTGGCCCCTCTGAATGGCTGGGCATGCGCAGTTAACATTTGTCATGACGGAAAGCTCGAAGACACAAATTCGCTTGGCGGGGCTCATATGTGATATAGAGTGTTTCCTAATGCAATTGCGTATGTGATGTGAAGTCTTAGTGGATAACGGCAACAAGTTGAGGGCATTATATAAGGGCAAAAGGTATTTGGGGAGGTGAGGCGTCAGCGGGGCCGTAAAACGGAATTTGCGGCCGTAAAATCGCCAAATTGCCTCCCCAAATGTACTTTTTAAACACAGGTATTCACGTTCTAAGGCAGTAAAATGTATTTTTGCACACTTCGGAAAGCGACGTAAGCCGCGTATAACCAATGTCAGCGAATGGAAAGCGACGTTACCTGATGACGACGCGATTCCGACACTATATCTTGCGCCCCCGCCAATCGGGTTCTGGAGAAATAGATTGGGCTGCACCGTGCTTCCGCGCAGAGCTGAAACCGACCGAACTTGAGTACTGGTAAACAGCTTAAGTCTAAGCCTGCCCAGGAAAGGTGATGTGAGTCGGCAGGGCTTAAGATGTCATTTTAACTCATCGTCGGGTAAAAGTCCCACAAAATCGGAAGCAACGTCTCCAAAATGACCTTAATATTGTTGACGGGGACATACAACCTCAACTCTAACAAACAAACACTATATCTTAGAATATTCAATCAAAAAGTTGAAGTATCCAGTCAAACATAACATAAAGTGTTCATTCGAAAGTGCATAATATTCTGTTGGAAAACGACGTCATCATAAAGCGTTTTTATTTGTTGGCCATTGTTTTCTCGAACCTGACAGCGCTTGTACATGGCGCCTTGTGTCTTTACATTTGGGTGTGGGGGGGGGGGTTAGCTGTAGGTTCAGCGGTCGAAAAATTAGTTATACGACTCCACTGACTCGATGAGTCGCCATAAAACGAAATATTCGACACTGACCTCCGACAATTATACATCTACAATTGTACACAGAGATGCAAATAAATCACTAGTTCATAATAGAAGGGCAGGCAATGATCAGGCATCGTTACAATTAACCCACAACTCCCATCAGAGGCACCAAGGGTGTCCATCAGCACCATAAAGCTACATTCTCCCATCAGAGACACCATAAAGCTATATTCTTTAAAAATCATAAAGTGTTGCACAGATGGTCAATAGCTACTCGCCTTGGTCAGTACCAAACTACATGGGGAAGGAGACTCCAGCATTTCAGTGGTTTCTTGCTGTCGAGTCCTCACCGTTGTCTCACCTCTGTCGTTCTTTGATTTTTGTGTTCACGGAGATGTTGCACTGATGAGTTAGGAGGCCTTCATGCGGACTGAACAAATTATTTGTCTAAATCGCGACGGAAGTAAGGGCGAGGATTGTGGCCACGTAAAATCGATTTAAGCCCCCCAGTGGAAATCTTCCACTGACCGTTCCAAGGCGGCTCTTCTGTGGCGATTTATTTATGTTGTTATTTGTTACTTACTGTGTGTATCACTTGTGTCTTTTAATTTTGGATGGCCATATGGCCATTTTGTGGGAAAGTAACTGTCCTTATGGCCTTCCTTTGTTTAGGTTTCCATTATGGTCTGTTCGCTTAATGTTTGTATTTCTTTCACTTTGGTGTCTTTTATGGGTGGAGTAAGTTAATTGTATCAATTCCTGATCTTTGTTTTACTTCTACTTTAAACACCCATTTTGTTTGTGGATGGTTAATGAAAGTCTATGCGGAACCAGAAAGTTATCTCAACGAAGCCAACGTTGTTTTAGGTTGGATTTAACGTTGAGTGTCTGCTGTGTCGACTAACTAACACGTCCAAGATGACCCTTGTAAACCCCGCCTGATACAGTGGACCATCGTTATAACGACAGTATTTGTTCCCTAACACTTTACCATTATAAAGAATTTGCCGCTGTAAAAGTCCCAATAATATAATGTTATTAATCAAAAATTTTCATATTGGCCCAGTTACAGGTCCGAGGTCTGCTGTATTGGCACGAGGCCGAAGGCCGAGGCGAATACAGCAGACCAAATACCTGTAACTTGGCCAATACGAAATAACTTGATTAATGCCATTTTATTAATTGACGCAATTAAAAACATGATTTATGATTTTTTAATATTGGTTGACCTGGTGTAATACAGGATAATCAATTAATAAAGACTAGTATAATAGGCAGTAAACACCTTTCCCCACTCAGTTACTCTAATAAACAAATATTGTGGACATAAGTTAGAAGGCTTTTCTAAGGATTATCAACAACAATTATGTTTCTTGGAGTAATAAATACAATATGTCTGTATAAGACCCACCCGTCTTGGGCGAAGGATTTGCTTAGCAGATAACAGATTGTTGATATTTATATGAAATGAACAGAACTCATTGCATTATTATTGGTAATTTTAAGGTATAAAAAGAACACTAAACAATATCTGTACTTTAAGGTTAAAGATGATGACTTTGTGCAGAAACGTTTCTTGTCCATAATTAATGCATGTAAATTAGCATATTTAAGGTGCATGATCAGTAATCTAGATCGAGGCTCTTCATTAGCTATCTATGATAAGAAATCATGATGTAGGCTCTTGTTCGGTGATCGTGATAGGGACTCGTGATCATTGATCACGATTGAAGATCGTGATCAATGATTACGATAGAGGAGCATGATCAGCAATCAGGAGTCATGAACAATTTTACTCATACATAAGGCAATGAGAAAATGAGAGAGAAGAGAGGGTCTTTTTTGGGTGATAAGTTCCAGAGTGAGATTGGAGGTTTGGACCTGTGAAGGAAATTGTTACCATCTTGTTTTTTTTTCTGTGACGATTATAGTTCTAAATACTAGAAAAATATACATTAAAGTCACAATTCAACAATTTTAGTTATTAATGGGATATTAAACTCGGCCACAGAAAATTATAATTATTTTCCATCAGACTGGTAGTAGACAGTAGATTCTTCCTGCTAAGTACTGACCTAGCTGTAAATTAATTTATGAGACCAAAGTATTATATGTTTTTGTAACAATATTTTTATAGTGTTATTTTCCCAGAAATCAGGATTTGATATCTCATGCAAATTATCACATATGGGGACAATTTGCATGAGATGTAAAATCCTGTACATGAAATGTTAAATCCTGTTTTCTGGGCAAAAATAAGAAAACTATTTCAAAATGCTGTCTACTGAAACTTACAGAGCATTAAATTTCAGGTTCCTACTATAACCAGAACGGACAGTATGGTAACTGGTGGTCAAATACTACCAGGAACAATTACCTGCGAGCTGAACAATGTTACGCCGGTGCCTATGGCAACAAGACTATGGGACCCTATACTGTTCAAGGATCTCAACAAACGGTAACATTGATTTAAGAAAAATAATAAAAAAATTGTACAGTTAATCTTATTAAAGGAATTGATTATTGTAACAGTAGGACACACAACGTGTTCTTAATTGTTTTATTGCCCACCCCCCCCCACCCCCGTGATATACTGTCTATTGTAGATCAAAGGCGGCCCTTAATAGGGTGATTAGTAGCTCTTGTTGAATATCTTGATTGAGGCCCTTAAGGGGAAAATCAATAATGTACACTACAGTCAACAGTTAGTAAACTCTTGATTTTCCCCAAGGAGGCCAATTACCTGTTGAAAACAGAGGACTTCTCTTCAGTCAGCACTGAGTGCTACTTAATATTATGTAATGAAATGATAGTCCTCAATAATCAAGAATAAATGCCTTTAAGCTGTGCCATTCGAAAATGACAATTCGCTGTCGCTTCCGTTTTAAAGTCAACGCTTAGACGACACTTTACGCCTGTAAGTAAGTCAGGAAGCATAAATATTTCCTAAGTAATTTACGAGTAGTATAATGTAATGACGCCATGCACAAACATTGGGTAATGCACTTGTGGATTAAGTATGCAAATCAGTTAGATTGTGTGTGTGGTGGGGGGGGGGGGGGTGGAAATCCGTCCCTCGGGATCACTGTGACCCTCGGAAAGGATTTTGCTATCAACCCTCACACCCATGTAAGATTCTTGTGATATTATTTCGTCTGAAAATGCAAGCTCTACAAATATTAAAACTGCAATCGTAGCATACGGATGGGTTATTGTAATGACCTTCTATTATTCTCCTATTGTACATATGGGATTTATAAAACGAGGGAGGTAAAACAATCCGATAAAGAAACAATTGCGAAGCACGAGTTTCATTTAAGAAATAGATCAGCTCTTGTCTGTGATTTGTTGAGTAATAAATCACAGTTTGGAGTCAGTTGTAAAGTAGACAAATCACGAGCGCGTAGCGCTCGTGATTTGTCTACTTTACAACTGACCTCCAAACTGTGTAGCGCTCGTGATTTGTCTACTTTACAACTGACCTCCAAACTGTGATTTATTACTCAACAAATCACAGACAAGAGCTGATCTATTTCGATTCTAACACGCTGAAAATCGGCAATAATGTTGTTGTTTCCTACAAAATCTCACAACCTATTGCCATTGTTATAAGAAATCCCGTTAAAATTATCGACTGAAACACATGCATTTATATCCTTTTCTTACGTTTTCGACGCGAGAAAATGACGTTACACCGTCTAACGTCAAGGAAATTGACTAGTGACGTCATAAATTGGGAATTTTAATGACGTCACTCGTCACGCTCTTCCGAACTGTGATTTGTTGCAGAATAAAACACAGTTATTTTCCATTGCTTATATAGGCGCGCTGTGTTAGAATAAAGGATTGTTTTACCTCCCGAGGTTTGTGGCCACGTAAAATCGATTTAAGCCCCCCAGTGGAAATCTTCCACTGACCGTTCCAAGGCGGCTCTTCTGTGGCGATTTATTTATGTTGTTGTTTGTTACTTACTGTGTGTATCACTTGTGTCTTTTAATTTTGGATGGCCATATGGCCATTTTGTGGGAAAGTAACTGTCCATATGGCCTTCCTTTGTTTAGGTTTCCATTATGGTCTGGTCGCTTAATGTTTGTATTTCTTTCCCTTTGGTGTCTTTTATGGATGGAGTAAGTTAATTGTATCAATTCCTGATCTTTGTTTTACTTCTACTTTGTAAAGCCCATATATGAAATAGGAGATATGAATAATGCACTTCCATAGACTTGTAAGACAGTTTGGATCTTGGATCTGAAATTCTGGACAGTTGATTGTTTACTGCTCATGTTAAATTTTCAATTAACGTAGTGTTACAGAAGCTGACTGGAATTAACACTGGATGGTGCCATTTTTGAAGCGTTTTCTACAGATATGAATACAAATAAGAGAAAAAAAAAGTGTTTCGGAGATAAAACAAATATAATGTGAGATCAAAGATAGCAAATGTTACTTCATATTCGATGCTTATGCCAATGTATTCTTTGTTTTAATGTTGCATCCGACTCAAACGTCACGCGTTCATAATCTCTGTTGATACTTCCAAGACTCCATTGCAATGACGTCATGAATAATGTCGACGTGACTCAAACTTTCCCGCGTTTTAATATAACGATTCCACTGCAACAGTGGTATCTTATATCTTGTAGTTTTAGCTAATGAGATTTATTTCCCAGGCTAAGAGGAAATATTTCTGTTTAGCAAAAAGGAAATACAAAGTTTATGTCTGGTAGATATCATGGTATTTCTCTGCTATGCCCGATTACACTCGTCTGGAGTGCACGTTTGTGGGTCTGGACCTTGATATTTGCCATTTGTCTATGGATTAATGATTTCGGATTAATGATTTGGTACTACGACCTAAACTACTTGTACATGTAATATACCCCGGTACATAAAATGAAAGTACTGACAACACCTCTGGGTCGACAGTTTCTGTGTGTAGGCTGAAAAATAGTCCTGTACTTGTTTCCTTTAACACTAAAAATCCAGTATTTGAGGCATTCACCGTAGATCCCGACCCCGAAAGCAAGGTTTGCTTTTCAAAGCTTGCGCATAAAGATGAAAACGTACTTGTGTATTTTAATGCTTCTAGGTACCTGTGGATGGTTCTAGGTTTTCATGGGAAGGAATGCAGAGACGTCTGGGATCAGGATTGCATTCGAAGTAAGTTTACCGTTTTTACCAAACTATTTGGAATCAGAATCAGAATTGTTACTGGTGACACGTCAAATGACAATTCATTCAACAGGACCTGTGGTATAGGAAGTTAGTGCCTAGCTTTCACCAAATTGGTAAACTTAGCAACACAATCCTCAGTGCCTTCAGCTGTCGAAATGGTCGAATGGGGAAGAACATTCCAATCACTAATGGTTCGAGGGAAGAACGATGCTTTATAAATTTAAAAATGTCAGTTCTTGCAGTAAGGGTCTGAAAAGCCAACGAATAATGATTTATACAGTGCCCAGCTTGGGAAACAAGGTCTATGCTGGCAGCACTCTTTAGACCTTTGTATAAAAGTTTGAGCCTACTGTCCCTTCTACTTTTCTTGAGAGACTCACATCAAATTTTCGTAGCATTCAACTTTTAGACACGTTCTAGTAAAATTATTATTTATAATTATTCAAGATTGGCCACAAAGGCTCTGCTCAGGGCAAACAGCGTAGACTCTTGCGCCTTCAGAAAGCAATCTGATCTGGGTTGTGCATCTTGCTCAGGAAGAGTTTTGGCCTTTTGTCGTCCGAATATTTAGCCTATATACGCTTCTTTCTTTCAATTTCGCTTTTGTTTGATTTGAGGTTTAACATTGTTTTTTTTTCTTTAATATCTGTTGCAGGACATCGGTTGTGGGTATTTATTAGAACTGTCTCAATGGGGCGGGTCAATCGAGCACCCTCAACCTTTGTTTGGAGTATCAGAAAGAACAATATCACACATTTGCATCAGCAAAATAACCATTTTGGAGATATGAAAGGTTGTGTTATCGCAATGTGCAGCGATAATTTAAACATACCAACAGTATTTGCCCCCGGCTTACACATCATAGTGTAGTTTGTATTTTCTTGACCTGGATCAAGTATCTCCAATTGTGGAAGTTACTTGATGGTCACTGATGAGGCCTAATTGGCCGAAACTAGCTGGTCTGGCCCAGAAAACATGCACACTTCATATTTTCCAGTTCTGTGGTGTATTCCTTGCTTCACAAGGATAACCTTTTATAGAACATATTCAACGTCACTACAGCTGATGTCTGGGATGTGTGGCGGCCGTAAAAAGTCTCCATGTCCTACATCATAGTGTAGTTTGTATTTTCTTGTCCTTTGGGATCATTGATTCCATAGTGGAAGTTACTTGAGGGTCACTGATGAGGCCTTATCGGCCGAAACTAGCTAGTCTGGCCCAGAAAACATGCACGCTTCATATTTTCCAGTTCTGCGGTGTATTCCTTGCTTCCAAAGGATAACCCTTTTATAGAACATATTGAACGTCACTACAGCCGATGTCTGGGAATGAGTGGCGGCCGTAAAATAGTCTCCCTGCCCTACATCATAGTGTAGTTTGTATTTTCTTGTCCTTGTATCATTGATTCTATTTTGGAAGTTACTTGGGGGTCA
>CAUZLF010000514.1:25688-114985 GCA_963580285.1 Lucinisca nassula | reverse complement strand
CAAACCTGACACCCCCATAATTGGAAATAGACCACTCCAAACTTACTGGGTGGAACATTTTGTTGTCATAAATGGGATAACTAGCGACAACTTTGACTTCGGGCAGGTTCATTTGAAATTATAAGGAAAATTCCATTAATGCAAAGTAGAATCATCAAATTAACATTTAGGATAGGCTCAGGTGAATAAATAGGGGCGTGAAACTGTGATTCTGCTGTCCCAAAAATGCAAAACAGAATCTTTCAACTGAAAAATAGAAGTGGATGCAATGATCATTGATCAGGAATCGATACAATTAACCCACAGCTCCCATCAGAGACATCACTGGGGAAAGAAACACAAACATGAAACAACAGACCCCAATTGAAACATCAACAGCGGTAAACAAAAGGACAGTCACTTTCTCACAAAATAGCCAATAGGCTATCCAAAATAAAACAATACAAGCGACACAAACACCCAAAGACAAACCATAACAAAAATAAACCGCGACAGAAGAACCACCTTGGAACGGTCAGCGGAAACGAATTCCACCGGTGGGGTGTGGGGTGGGGGTGCTTTAATCGATTTTACGTGTCCACAATCCTCGCCCTTACTTCCTTCGTGATTTAGACAAATAATTTGTTCAGTCCGCATGAAGGCTTCCTAACTCATCAGTGCAACATCTCCGTGAACACAAATAATCAAACAACCACAGAGATGAAACAACGGTGAGGAATCGACAGCAAAAAACCACTGAAATGCTGGAGCAAAAGAAAACCAAGAGTTAGAGTCCGATTGGCCCGACCAGAGACAGAGTAGCAGGTACCAACCAACATTACCTTGAATTAGATCTAATTCTCTCTTAGCCCTTACGCTGGAACCGTCATAGAATCTGAGGACTGACCCACCGGCGTGCAATTAAAGAGGGAAGCAAAGTTGTCAACCGTGATTGGGTTAACTACCATGCATGCAGTCTGTCGTATAACATTAATGTTGTACCCAATCTTTATATATCGAAGAATGATTTTTCGAAATTGGGTGCTGAAGTCATTGCGGTTATATATTTTTCTGAATGTATATACTAAGTCTATTTGTAATATCAACACTGTATACAGCCCGGTAATTGACAGAGCGTTTGTTTCCGGTACACTGTATACAGCCTGGTAATCGACAGGGCGTTTGTTTCCGGTACACTGTATACAACCCGGTAATCGAAGGTCACGTGACAAGATGGCAACAAGGCGGACTTAAAATTGGGCTGATAAAATGTGGGGGATATATATGTCCCTATGTGTTTAATTTAGGAAATGATGATTTGAAGCTGATGAAATGGGACTAAGTGATAAGATAGTGCACCTAAATATTTGAAGGAGTACGTGAAAGTGGAATTATTGACGTTTTTATAGTGAGTACCACTTAGTACACACTAAGTACACACTTTACCTGTATTTCACCTGTATTTCACCTGATAATCACTCGCCTGTGTCTACATATGTGTTGAGATCTTCACTGCTTTTGAACATTTTGAACTATGGCTGAACAAGACTCTGATATTTCTCTTGGCGTAATGGAGGTAGCTTCTACCGAGGAGAGCACGAGCAAAAGAAAGGGGTCTCCGCTCTCAAAGGAAGATGTTAAAAAATCCTAACTGAACCTGGTCAGGTGAGAGCAGGAGGGTTACAGAGACAGTCCTCGCTGCCTAACATACCGAAAACATTGAAATCTAAAGATAAAAGCTCAAAAATGGCTTTTTCAGATATGGTGAAACTGACTTTCGGTGATCAAAATTTTGCAAAATCTATGGCACTTGTCTTGTATGACATGATGTCTCCTCTGATCAAAGATACTATAGCAGCAACTTTTAATGCAGCGATAGGAGAAATTAAAACCAGCGTAGTGGATGAAATCTTAAAATCCAATAATGATCTGAAAGCCATAATTACTGAGCAGACTAAAACAGTCAAATTACAAGAGGCCATTATTAAAGAACAAACAGAACGGTTGGCCAAAAAGTCAGATAGAATCGAGCAACTTGAGTGTGATGTTGAATACTTGATGATGGAGATGGCCTCCATGAAGATGGAGATAAACAATCTCGAACAATACGGGCGGAGAAATTCCATTCGTATTAATAATTTCAAACTTAACGCCCCTGTTCAAGATGAACCCGAGCTCACACGCCTTGTAATGAACTATTTGAATGAGAATATTCTCCATGATACCATTCCACTGGAGATACGGGACATCGAGCGCTGTCATTTCGTGGGAAGGGCTATACCCAGCCGACCCAAACAGATCATTTTGAAGTTCTCACACTATCAGGATAAGAGACGTGTTTTCGCGGGAAGTCTAAACTTAAATCCAATCCTGACAGAACATTCCTTACTGAGGATTTGACAAGTGTTAACCACTCTATTGTTAAACAACTTCTACCCTTTGTAAAAAATAAGACTATTAACAGCTTCTGGACCAGCAATGGTCAGATCTATGTCAAGAAAGACTTCAGAAGTGATTCAGTGAAAATTTCGGCAGCTGACAATTTATTTTCTAAACTTGGTATTGCACCCGAGGATTCCTAACTCTGGAGGTTCTACGTCAATCTGTAACCACGTGGTTATGTTTACGCTTTTCACATACATGTTAATCTAAATTTATCATTGTCAAGTGCAAGTTACCGGTGTTTATACTATACAAGTGTAAAACGAGTGGCGCGTCTGGGAACCAGTCAATTCATTCACAAATTCCAACAGGCTATTTTTGTCCTTAGGTCCTATAATTAGACCATATAGATCGATGGGACGGGGCACTGGAAAGGCCAGGAGCTAGATAAGCTGTTATCCACATGATGCCACAGTATGTAGGTGAATATGACTGTGAGACGTTTAATAATATATTTTAACTAAGGGAATCTATTATAAAAATGGTGAGCATTCTGAGCGGCAAACCACTGTCGTTCAGTAATGTTGAATAGCATATGGCTTTCTTGTGCCCCGACCTTATCGACCAACATGCCGTACCTGTGAAACAGTGACTTTGATAAATGTAATTTGTGAGTAGCAGATCAATAATAGTATGATTTTGTTACAGCCCACACGTCGCTAGGGCAACTTAAAATCAGCGTCGATGCGGCGTCATGCAACGTCGTGACGTTTCACCGACGTGGATTTGACGTTGCATAGAGGTCATGACGTTGTGCCGGCGTTGTGCGACGTCTCAATTACGTCATGTGTCTACTTGAAGGTGTATTGTGCTGACCTATTTATGACAACGAAATCTTCCACCTAATAAATTTGGAATGTTCTTCAGTTATAGGGATGCCACGTTTGCTTTGATGTATATTACACATTATTGTTTGTATTTTGAGCAAACAGTGTAAACCCTGATCAGTCGCCGCGTTCTGTGACGACGGATCAGGCTCTATACAGTTGCTAATGTCCAAAACATGGACGCTAGGCATATATGGGTTAACTCACAGGAATGTAGACCAGTATTGATCTTAACCCTTGTCCTGCTGAATATTTAAATATGTCACACCCACTACTGATTATCAACAAATCAGATCACTTGATGCAAATTATTGCAACAAATTCATAATCTGGATGGCAAACAATGAAGATTCTGATCAGATGGCTTCTGAAGAAGCCATCTGATCTGGATCTACATTGTTTCAAAGATAGGGCATATCCGGGCTCAGCGGGACAGGGGTTGATTTCATTATAATTATAATTTCATTTATTGGTTTGTAAAACGTACATTCTCTATCACTGGTTACTTTGAGATAGAATCATCACTATTGCCAAGCGTTCCGGGTAGGAGCTTGTCTTCTCTATGTAGAGGTGACGATTACGAGTCTGACTGGTGATCAGAAGGACGTGAGTTCCATACCTGCCGGGGTCGGCGGCTTTCTACTGTGGAGATTGATCATGAGATAATTTCTGCGGTCGTTCTCTCCATTCCATTGATTCAGGAGTGGCGGTTGTCGGTTTCTGGCGGAAGAGTGTGTGCTGTACTGGTTAACCGCTTACGTATAAGCCTGCCCATGAGAAATGAGGATGGGTAAATTGATCGGCTCAAAAGTGGCCTAATTAGTGTTGATGAGGCCGTTAAATTCTGGAGCAGGTATTTCCCGCTTATGTTGAAGTAATTCATAGGTCACTGATGAGCGGTTGGTATGATATACGCTTTACTATTCACTTATGTATATATACTAGACTGCATTGATTTGGTTAACACATCCGTGTGACAAATTGAACTTCTTATATCTACAACACGGGGTATCCTGTGCCTCGCATAACGAAGTTACTTGTGTGTCATGTACTTAAATAAATACGCATGTACGTGCGTACGTACGTGCGTGCGTGTGAGCGTGCGTACGTGCGTGCGTGCGTGCGTACGCATACGACTCTCCCAGCAGCCACTCAACGTCGAACTATCGTTGAAACAACGTTGAAAACGTTGGTTCAGCGTTGGGTTTTCTTTTTGTGCCTGCAGGACTGCCAATCTGATAGCTGTAAAGATCAAGGTCACTGTGTCTATATTTAGAAAAAATCCTTAAACAAGTTTTTCGCAGTTTTAATGTTTTGCCCACGCTCAGTAGTCATGAACGAGGTGACTTGTATTGCCTGTGATGTAGTTTTTTGTGTGTGTTTTTGTTTTCTCTTACTGTTACTATGACTTGTGTTATATGTGTATGGGTCCCATACTTGAACTGTGGGTGCTCGTTTGGGCCGTATCAGTTAGGCGCTGTGGTCCGTCTATTGGGACGGATACAATAGAAAATCAAATGCGCATGAAGGTTCCAGTTATTCTGTTGAGTTGGATTCTGCAAGGGTATTTCACTAATTGTGATGGTTGAGGGACATAACTATAGTAGGTAAAGCACTTTATACTGTCTTGATATATTCTATATTCTGTCATTCATTCCTTTTTTTTTTTTTTTTTCCCACAACCGTATGTACAGCTCCATCATTGGTATATTGTGAAGACATGTTGATGTTGTTCTTCTACTTCTTCTTCATCTTCTTCTTCTTCTTCTTCTTCTTCTTAGTGAGTGTAGGTCCTAAACATGGATTGTGGGTGCTTGTTAGGGCAGCCTAGATTGGGTGGTTTGGGCAGACATCTTCGGCCCGTGTTTTGGACCTTTATAAAATAAAAGCAGGATAATGTGTACTCCAGCTTTTTCTGTATGGTTGGGGTTTTCTGGAATGTTCTTTACATGGTCTTGATGGTATTCCTGCATAAACTGGTCAGGTATGCTTTTGTATGTCATTCCATTCTCCCTTGCACTTTCGCTTTCGTTATCCGAGGGAGAAGGGTTCAATGGCATGTAAACTCCTCCCCATCTCATCTCTCTCTCTCTCTCTCTCTCTCTCTCTCTCTCTCTCTCTCTCTCTCTCTCTCTCTCTCTCTCTCTCATGAAAATTCATTGCTTGCAATATTAATTTCTCTCTCTCTCCCTCCCCATCCCCTCTGCCTTTGAATGCCGATCTTGACGCCGTATCGACATATTGACACTTGACACTGGAGTGTCCGCGTCAAAGCATGTGTTCTCTCTCTTTCTCTCTCTCTCTCTCTCTCTCTCTCTCTCTCTCTCTCTCTCTGCCTGTGGATCATGATACCATTGTCCGTATCGAAGCATGTGTTCCGGTTTGTTCGGGATTTAGTCAAACCTACCCGTTCTGTGACTAATTTAAATATCGTAAGTCCCCCGCCACGGAGTGGGGATTATAGGAATGGTCTACGTCTGTCCGTCCGTCCATCTGTTATTGTCATCATGGCTATGAAACATATGTCATGTCCAATCAATCTGTATTTATTTATTCTCTTCATGTGTCTGTAAGATCTAGATGTAAATAGAGCGTATGTCATGTTAAATATTACGTTAATAAGGCACATGAATATTGAAACTTACGTCCCCCATCAACATTTGCCCAATTCACGTGTGACAGATTATATTAACCAAGAATCTGTATTGTTTTATATTTATACTCGCTTATTTCATATGTTTATTCTGTTTCTCGTGTGTCTCTATAGGGGTGGTTCTGTGGTCAGCTCTGGGATGGGCAAATGGAAACGCAGCAGTAGAGATGATTTGTACTTGATATGGGTATTTGTGTAGAACAGTGGAGGGTTTCCATTGGCCTCTTCCGTTGCTGTATATTCAGCGGATATGCAGATATCGCACTTTGTATTAGCTTTTCACGGTTATTGACTTGCCTAAATAAGCTACTTCAATACTTCAGATATGTGTGCAACTGCACTCACAACATATTTGAATGTAGCTTTTTTAATTTTCATTTTGCAATAATAATGTGTATTCTTCTACTAAAAGCTGGTGATGTTGAAAATAATCCAGGTCCCGATCCAGAAAATTCGCTGTCCATTATGCATTTGAATATAAGAAGTATTAGAAATAAAATTGATTATATTAAAGATAACCTTATTGACCTTGAAGTTTTATGTTTTTCGGAAAGTCACCTGGACACAAATATATCTACCGATCTACTATTCCTTTCTAACAGTTATAGTGATCCTTATAGGAAAGACAGGAACTGCTACGGAGGTGGACTACTGATGTATATAAATTCTAATATTTTACATTACCGTAGACATGATTTAGAAATCTACTGTAAAGAATCTATTTGGGCAGAAATTAAAGTCCAACATGAAACATATTTGATTGGTCTTTTCTAAAGTCCTTGTACGTCAGATGCCGCATTCTTTAATAGTTTTAACTTAAATATTGAGAAAGCTTTAGACATTACTAAAAATATTATATTAGTCGGAGACTTAAATGAAGACCTGTTAAACTTTAATTATCATAATTTACGTGATATTATCCTTCTTAATTCATTACAAAATGTTATATCCGATGCTACTCGACAAGGTGCTATACTTGACCCGATTATAATTCCTGATGATATGCGTTATTTAGATGCAGGGGTTCTTAATATACCAGAAAATATAAGTGACCATAAAGCAACTTATATTAATATACCATTCCATTACCAAATTGAAGGAACTTTCACGAGATTAGTATGGTTATATAAAAAGGCAAATTTCACTCTATTAAAAGAACAATTATCACTTTATGATTGGACTTTTCTAAATGAAGACCCGTTAAATGAAGCATGTAGGAAATTTACTGATGTTTTTCTTGATATAGTAAAAGTATGTATTCCTTCTAAATATGTAGTTGTTAGACCAAATGATAAGCCATGGTACGATTCGGAAATAAGACACTTTTCATCCAAACGAGACAGACTTAAAACTAAACTAATTAAATCGGGTAGTTCGAATATACGTGAAAAGTACAGAAAGCTTCGGAATAAAGTAAATAATTTAAAAAAACATGCAAAAGAAAAGTTTTTCAATAATTTGGAGTCTTCTATAAGTGATTTCTACAGTAATGATAAAAGACAGTTTTGGAGCACAATAAGGCATTTTGTTAAGAATAATAGCACCACAAGCTCTATACCGCCTCTTAAAGTATTTCCCCCAAATGGCCAAAATGATTATTACTATACTGATAAGGAAAAAGCTGAATGTTTGAATGAATACTTTACTTCTATTTCGACATTAAACGATGATAATTGTTCTTTACCACCCTTTGAGGTAAAAAGTATAAATAAATTATTAAATATTTCATGTACACCTTCTGAAATCCAAACGCTGATTGAGATCTTGAATCCAAATAAAGCTAACGGACCGGATGGAATTAGTAATAAAATGTTAAAACCAGTAGCTAAGGAAGTTTCAATACCGCTGAGCATCTTATTTAATAGATCATTTAGAGAAGGTAAATTTTCAGACATGTGGAAACACTCGAATCTTATTCCGCTGCCAAAAAAGGGTGATAACTCAGAGCCATCTAATTTTCGTCCTGTCTCTTTACTAAGTGGTATAGGAAAACTTCAAGAACGTATTGTATTCAAAAATATGCATAACTTTTTAATTGAAAATAACTTAATATACAAATACCAATCGGGTTTCTTACCCAGTCATTCAACAACTTTTCAGTTGATTGACATCTTTCATCATATATGTCAGGCCATAGACAATAAGCAATATTCTTGCATGGTATTTTGTGATATTTCCAAAGCATTTGACAGAGTTTGGCATAAAGGACTTAATTACGCCAGTATGGCTTCGATGGCGATTTACTTAATTGGCTTTCAGATTATTTATCTGATAGGAAACAAAGAGTAGTTATCAAATCGTGTATGTCTGATTTTAAAAATATCAATGCTGGAGTTCCTCAAGGGTCCGTCTTGGGCCCTCTATTATTTCTAATATACTATCTGAATCGCTGCTAAGTTTGACAAGGTTATTTGCAGATGATAGTTCTTTGTTTTTTTCAGCATCTAGTATTGCTGATATTGAAGGTATTATTAACCATGATCTTCACATTTTAGTTGCATGGGCAAAACAGTGGCTTGTAAAGTTCAATCCGCTGAAAACAGAAGCAATGCTTTTTACTTTAAAAGGGTTTGAAAATTTTCCAAAGTTAATATTCAACGACACTGAAATTAAATTTGTAGAAAACCACAAACATCTAGGTTTGACGCTTAGCAGCAATTGTAAGTGGCATACACATATTGACAATATTTTAAATAGTGCGGCAAAAGTTGTTGGTATTATGAGAAAGTTAAAATTCACGCTAAATAGATTTGCCTTAAATCAAATTTATAACTCATATGTCCTTCCGATACTTGAATACTCCTCTTTAGTATGGGATGGTTGCACAGAGCAAGATTCTAATGCCTTGGAAATATTACAAAATGAAGCAGCCAGAATTGTAACTGGACTGACAAGGTCTGTTTCACTCGAATTATTATACAAAGAATGTGGGTGGACTCCTTTATCGGAGAGACGTAAAAAACAGAAACTATATTTTATGTACAGATCAATGAATGGGCTAGTCCCCTCGTATATTGTTGATCTCATTCCTCCTGCCGTAAGAGAAACCTCTAATTATCCACTCAGAAACCGTAATAACCTCTCCGTTCCTTTCTGCAGAACAGAGCTATTTCGAAATTCTTGTATTCCATCATCTCTGTTATTATGGAACGACTTGGATGAGAATTTACGCAATAGCTCTTCTCTTAATTCTTTTAAATATGCAATAAAAAGTCATTATTCAATTACAGAGGGAGTACCAAAATATTATATTCAAGGTGATAAATTTTTATCTGTAATGCATGCTAGAATACGTAACAAATGTAGCAACTTGTTCAGTGACTTATACACTAACCATTTATTAATCAGTCCTGTTTGTCAATGTAACTTAGAAAATGAGGATGCTGAGCACTATTTTTTTCGCTGTCCGAAATATGCAAATCAGAGAGTAAATCTTTTTACCGAAACTCGAAATTTTCACCCCCTTAATTTAAATATTTTACTTTATGGTATTACACAGCTACCATTCGAGGAGAACATGATTATTTTCAATGCTGTACATACATACATCAAGAATACTGGTAGATTTTCTAACAACTTCTGAGATTATGCATCGAATCATGTATGCGTGATGATCTATATCATACCGCTGAATCCCAAACCACAACCATTCTGTAGAGACACACACTTTATTTATTTATTTATTTATTTATTTATTTATTTATTTATTTATTTATTTATTTATTTATCAAATACTGCTAAAGTATAAATGTTAATAATTTATGTGTTTGTCATTGTCGCGTGACTGTAATTTTGACGATGTTACTATATGTAGGGGAAGGGTCGTAACTAATGTTGTGAGAACTTGTGACCCAACCCCATTGCATGCATGTTTTGTCATGTTTTGATGCAATAAAATACGTTTAAACTATCGAAGGGCGTTTGTTTCCGGTTCGCTGTAACGTTTGTAGGAGATACATTTATGTATAAGGGTAGTTTAGAAGACGTAAATGTAAAAATGAGACCCGCGGAGCTGAAATATTTGTGAAAACTACTTTTTTTCTAAGTTTTGCCTTTCCTTATCCATCCATCCCCAAAGTCACAGTGTGTTAAAGAGTTGGTAGATTACTTCGACAACAAGTTTACACATATATAACACTACCCTTTCAGTATGATACTGAAGGCGCTTTCAATAAACTAATATTTTCTTTATAAAAAGCTAATTTTGCACTTTTAAAACAAAAAATAAAATAAAATTATGACTGGTCATGTCTAAGCGAAGGAAATCTAGATGTAGCTTGTTTTACATTTAATGATACTTTTCTTGAATTTGTTAACTCTTGTGTTCCATCCAAAAATGTACTTATTAGACCATTACGACAAGCCGTGGTACGATTCTGAAATAATAGGTGTGTCTAGAAATCGAGATAGATTAAAACGGAAATTCAACAAATCAGGTAACGGTTACACTCTGGCAAGATATAAGTTTTTTCGTAATATAGTTAACAATTTAAAGCGACATGCAAAATAGCAATTCTACAACAATCTGGAATTTTCCATTTCTGATTTTCATTCTGATGATAAAAAAAAAAACATTTTATAAAGTGGTACGCCACTTCGTTATAAGCAATTCCTGCTCCGCTTCAATTCCACCTCTAAATTCATTCCCAGTTACCGGGCAAAATGACTTTGTTTTTCATCAGAAGATAAAGCAGAATTATTAAACGAATATTTTTCATCTATCTCCACAGTATATGATGAAAACCTCGAATTGCCTGATGTTGAATATAAATGCCAAAGTCGGTTATCAAACATTGTATGTACACCACAAGAGGTCGCTTCTTTGATTGGAATTTTGATTCTTGCACACCAGACAAGGAAATCCGTGATTTTACCCTGGGATAGAAATTTATGTTCTGACCCTGGTGTTCCGACCCAAAATCGAATATAATCGCGTGTTTGATAAATGCACAGGTTGATTACGACCTCGTATGCGCCGTCGTTAAGGTTGACGTCGCAGCAATGTCACTAAACATTCCTGCAGTGTCAACACAAAATGGCGGACGTTGGTAACCGGAGTGACTGCAGCATTAAAATCCGCTTTAAGAAATGGAAGGTATGCAAGAAAAAGAATCCAATAGGGGTGTGAGGGGTGGATAGAAAAATCTGTCCCTCGGGATCACTGTCCGGCATCACTCGGCAAGCCTCGTGATGCCGGACAGTGTCCCTCGGGACGAATTTTTCCATCCACCCCTCACACCCATATAAGATTCTTATAATCCAAACAAGGCAACAGGGCCAGATGGAATTAGTAGCAATATGCTGAAAGCTGTAGCAAAAGAAGTATCTGTTCCTCTGAGTACACTCTTACATAGATCTTTCAGAGAAGGCAAGTTTGCAGAGATCTATAAATATTCAAATGTAATACCTTTACCCAAAAAGGGAGATAATTCTGATCCTTCGACATTTCGACCTGCTTCTCGCTTGAGTAACGTTTGTAAACTACAAGAAAGAATAGTTTTTAAACACATTTGTAACTTTTTACATTAAAATGATTTACTTTATAAATATCAGACTGTTTTTTTACCCAACCATTCAACAACTTTTCAACTTATAGACATCTACCATCACATTTGCCAAACTTTTGATAATAACCAATTTTCTTGCTTTCGACAGAGTGTGGAATAAGGGACTTGTATTTAAATTAAAACAAAATGGCATTGACGGTGAATTATTGGAGTGGATTACTGATTACCTGAATGATAGGAAGCAAAATCATTATAAGACACAGTTCTTCAACTTTAAGGAGAGTAAATGCCGGCGTTCCTCAAGGGTCTGTTCTAGGCCCCCTTTTATTTTTAGTCTACATCAATGATATATCTGATTCTCTGCTTCGCCTTACTAGATTATTTGCCGACGATAGCTCCCTTTTCTATGCTGCAGATATTCTAAATGACATTAAGGGTATCATTAACCATGATTTGCGAATGTGAGTAAATTGGGTATCCCAGTGGTTGATAAACTTTAACCCGTTTAAAACAGAAGTAATGATTTTCACTTTAAAACATATCGAATCACTTCCTAATATAATAATTGATGAAACTCCCGTAAAATTAGTTACAGTTCATAAACATTTAGGTCTTACCTTCAGTAGTAACGGTAAATGGCATTCCCATATTGAGAAAATTAAAAACATTGCATCTAAAGTTATCGATATAATGAGGAAACTTAAATATACATTCAAGCGTGTTGCATTAAACCAAATTTACTTATCGTACTTGTTGCCTATTATCGAATATTCATGTGTTGTTTTGGATGGCTGTACTGTAGAGGATATCAACTAGCTTCAAAAACTTCAGAACGAAGCTGCCCGCATAGTTACAGGCTTCCAGATCAGTTTCTCTGGAAAATCTGTGCAGAGAATGTGGCTGGGTGTCACTTTTGGATTGTCGCAGACAGCAAAAACTTGTATTCATGTATAAATCAATAAACAGGTCCGTTCCTACATATATATCTGATCTAATTCCTCCCTTAGTGGGAGAAGCAAACGCTAACAATCTCAATATACTGTCGCAAACTTTTGACGATATTCAATCAGACGTCGCGTTACATTCACAAGTTTTCTGCTTTTATTTTTTTTAGATTAAAAACTATCATCAAAATTCAGCCTGCACTCAGAGACAATATGCTCACCAGCGCTGCTAGTGCGTTGGTTCACATGGTCCAGCTCAATGTGAAACATTGCTAGTATCTATGATAGTTTGTACCAAATTGGATTTTTCCCATTCCGTCTCTTTCAGTGCTATTGGTCATCCAGAATATCCGTTCGTTGAACCATTCTAGGCCAGAAATGAAAAGGTGGAAGTGCGACGACGTTGTCGCAGACAAGACCTCAGATACTGAAGAAATTTACTGGGATGCAGTCTGGTGAACAGGAAAGTTTTGATACAAGAAGAGATTTACATTCGTTTGATAAATGGACGAAGCACTAAAGAAGATATTTCCATTCGTTTGGTACATGGCTGTTTGTTTTAAGTTTCAAACCGTGAACGATTGAAGTTGTTTTTACTGTAAAGAAAAGCCTTTTTTCGCTTTTGTTTGCAAAATTTTATATTTATTTGTGCTAAAATATAGTTCGGTATCACAAAGCCATATTGTTATCACGTTAACATGTTCGTGTCATGAACAACCCGCTTACACCCACTTTATATAGAAAATACTAGGGTTTACGGGGCTATACATTATTTCCTTATCTCTGTTCCAAGATGTAGGTTGTGGTGACTTGTTAGAAACGCCTGAATGCGGTGGTTCTAACTAGCAACCACAATCTATGTATGGAGTAAAGATTTGTAAAACAAATCACAAAGTTTCGTCAGAAAAATAAGCAGTTTGGAGATAAAATACGCGTTTTGGAAATATGATATATAATGCACTATGTCATACGAATGTGTTATCGTAATGTGATATTGTAATAATGCAGAAAGTACGAGGGATGTTCGATAATAATTGCTTATTTCTATCTGGAGACTTCAAATTTCAAGTTAGCCCAAAAGTGCTCATTTCGTGCCCTCGAAGTACTCCACGCGGCTAGAAATGAAAGTTTCAGCCGATATATCCACTTCTTGAAGGCGTCACGGTACGATGATTTGGGCACAGTAATAAGGTAGTGATGAATGGCAGATCCTAGTGCTTGACGGGACTGGTATTTCCGCCCAGCAAGGAATGATTTCAATTTCGGACACAAAAAGAAATAACATGGGGCAAGGTCTTGGGAATACGGGGGGTGAGGCAAAACAGTTTCTTTTACTGTCTTCAAAAACGCCGTAACCATTGCGGAGGTATGAGCGGGGCATTGTCATGTGGAAGACGGACCTGTTTAAAACCAGTGACAAGGCGTCGTTTCTTATAATACTTTTTCAGTTTCTTCAGTACTACGTCTTTGTCGTACATTCCGGTGATGCCTTTGCACCAGCACTTCTATTGCGACTGCTTCACAAGAGAAGATTGCCTGCCTGTTTAGCTTGCCCCAGGGATCAAGATATCCAGGGTGTGGGTAGGATATCCTTGGACAGCAACATGCTCAAGGGTAGCTTTACCCCAGAACGTTTGGCAATTATTGCGCGTTTGCTGTGTTTAGTGGCCCAGATCTTATTGCTAACCTTTCTGAAATAATGGACCCAGGTTTCATCACCTGTGACGTCATCGGCAAACTATTTTTTGTCATATTTTGGAAATATTTGTTGCAGCTTTTTGGCCACTTTAACCCATTGCCTCTTTTGTTCATCAGTCAACAGATGTGGCACCTATCTAGCAGAAATCTTTCTGACTTTCAAATGCTTCTTCAAAATAAGGTGAACCGTTGATAGTGATATGCCTACCTTTCGTGCAATATCACGAACTGTAAATCTGGCATCTCCTTCAATGATTTCCTTTATTTTGGAAAGGATTTCCTTATGAGATGCAGATTTGTGCCTACCTGATTTCGGTGCATTTTTATGGACTCTAAATCAGGCTCAAATTTATTTTTCCACCGCCGAATTGTGTCATAAGACACAAAAGAAGGCCCATAAGCAGTAGAAATTTCAGGCATCAGCTGCTTCAAATAACAACCAAGTTTTGAGCGAGCTTTGATGTAAGCCCGTATTTCACCTTTCTTATCGACGCGTCTACCAACCATTTTTAGTGTAGTGGTCAATTATTGCGTGTATTGAAAAGGCAATTTTTTATGTCTTACCCTTAATCTAACATGCACATTTAAACACCGTTGTGTAGGTATTAAATAACCCTTTTCAGGTATGTATTCGTTTTCATCGAGCCCCACGTGGATATCGAGCTAGAGGACAATAAGCAATTTTTTTCGAACATCCCTCGTAGGTGTATAGTGATAGTGTGTCATAATAAATAAATGTTAAGCATTGTTTTTGTTTGTTTGTTATCTTTTTCTATACCTAAACAACTATGCGTGATATAAGTCCGAGGTCATCAACCTACATAGTACGAACCATTATTAACCAAGGTTGCTTAAAAATTAATTTGGTACTGTAACAAAATCTCATTGTCGGGTAAAAGTCCCACAAAATTGGAAGCAACGTCTCCAAAATGACCTTTACAGTGTAGACGGGGACGTTAAACGTCAAATCAAACAAACAAACAAAAAAACTGTAACAAAAGATTTTGCACTCTATTGCACATGCATATGTGACGCGATGTCTTATGGGATAACGTTAACATATTCTGCGATATACTGTCGGAAACTGTAACGTCACTTTCCTGCATAAAATTCTATGAACAAACATTAAGGACAGTAAATGCCGGCGTCTCTCAATGGTCTGTTCTAGGTCCCCTTTTATTTTTAGTTTACATCAATGATATATCTGAGTCTCTGCTTAGCCTTACTAGATTATTTGCCGACATAACTCCCTATTGTTCGCTGCAGCTACTTTAAATGACATTGAGGGTATCACTAACCATGATTTGCGAATGTTAGTAAATTGGGCATCTCAGTGGTTGATAAAATTTAACCCGTTTAAAGCAGAAGTAATGATTTTCACTTTAAATCTTATTGAATCACTTCCTAATATAATATTTGACGGAAATCCCTTAAAATTAGTTACAGATCATAAACATTTAGGTCTTACCTTCAGTAGTAACGGTAAATGGCATTCCCATATTGAGAACATTAACAGTGCATCTAAAGTTATCGATATAATGAGGAAACTTAAATATACATTTTGTCGTGTTGCATTAAACCAAATTTACTTATCGTACTTGTTGCCTATTATCGAATATTCATGTGTTGTTTTGGATGGCTGTACTGTAGAGGATATCAACTCGCTTCAAAAACGTCAGAACGAAGCTGCCCGCATAGTTACAGGCTTAACCAGATCAGTTTCTCAGGACAATCTGTACACAGAATGTGGCTGGGTGTCACTTTTGGAACGTCGCAGACAGCAAACACTTGTATTCATGTATAAATCAATAAATGGTTTCGTTCCTACATATATTTCTGATCTAATTACTCCTTTAGTGGGAGAAGCAAATGCTTACACTCTCCGAAATCAAGCAGATAAAACCGTTCCCTTCTGCAGGACTGAAATCGCTCGTAAATCTTGTATCCATCCTTAATTTTAGCATGGAATTCACTTGACGCAGAAATCTGAAATTCACATTCTCTGGCAAGTTTTAAGTATCAGTTGAAAATGCATCAAAACAACTCAAAAGTCCCATTACACTATGGAATTGGTAACAGATATGTGTCTGCTTTACACGCAAGAATTAGAAATAATTGTAGTAATCTACGTTCCGACTTACATATAAATCACTTAACACCCAGTTTCACTTGTTGTTGCTCTGACGAAACTGAAGATGCTGCTCATTATTGTTTTTCGCTGTTCACATTACATTAAGGAGGGTCGCGCATAATTGACTCTGCCGTAATCAGGTTCGAATTTTTACCTCAAAATGATTTTTGTTTCTATTTAGTTTTCAAAGTGTTTTCTGAGGTTTTTGTAACATTTAATAACCATTGCAATGTGCATTTTGTTATAAATTATTTTGCGACTTCATAGACTACTTTTCCGGTCTAGTCCGCATGGCTGGAAGCACAGGAAAATAGAGGGATAAACAGACTAACCCTGTATTTTTCCAGCTACTGGTTTGTTTCCTCCGATTGTAGCCCATCAGCTGTCCATGGCAAATCTGAATTCTCTATAACGCACGATGTTTACTTTATTTTTCCATTGGTGTCAAAAATATAACCTCGAAGAGTCTATCAGTTCACATATTCCACGGCCATACTTTGTCAACAAAAACAAAACATTGAATCAATAGTGACGTTTACTTTAGTTTGCGTGACGTCATATATATGGAAAGACAACACTGCCATATTTGATAACTAAAAGTGCAGACTGTAATGCCTGGCAGCGCACAATATTCTTTTAACTGTCAGTCGCAGTCTCAGGTTCAATTACTGTTAAGCCATCTCAGTGAACAAATAGCCTGTGCCAGCACCCATAATTAGGATCTTGCACTCAACAGGTGTAGGCCTACTGGTAAACTGCTTAGAGGATCTAAGCCTGCCCAGGCAAAGCGGTGCGAGTCGGCCTGTACATGTTAATAAACTCTATTGGTTCAATTGGCGGCGGGGTTTTAGTTGACATTTCATCATAAGGTTGGGTAAATGTCCCACAAAATTGGAAGCGACGTCTCCAAAATGACCTTTACAGTGTTGACGGGGACGTTAAACCTCAAATCAAACAAACAATAATCAAGCATAAGCAAAAGGGTGTACAAGAAAAAATCCCTTTGATCTGTTTCGAATATAAAGATGATGGTTTAGGTTGTGCCACACGGAGCCTTTGTATGCCCACACATCCACCATCATAACAGAATTTTGTCAATGTACCGGCTCCAGCCAAATCAGGCTGCCGATGCTTTCACGCAGAGCTGAAACCGACCGCACGTGAGAACTAGTAAACCGCTTAGGGGGTCTAAACCTGCCCAGGAAAATGGGTCCGAGTCGGACCGTCCATGCATATAAACCCTATTGGTTTCGTTGAGCGGCAGGACTTGAGATGTCATTTTAACGTCAACATAATATTGGTCATTTTGGAGAGGTTAGGCCACTTCCCAATTTGTGGGTCTTTTTACCCGACATTAAGATGAAACCTGACAGCCAGTGAAAACAATCTATATGTTTGTAAGGACCGTCCGTCCTGCACCACTTTACCTGGGCAGGACGGTCTACTCGTACGCATGAGTGATTGGGTTAGTATCATGCAGCACAATCTTTTTCTTCAAGGCCAGTTCGGGGCTATCATGCATTGTAGAGACTATATACATGATAAGTTTTTAGGCGACGCATTTGAAGTGGTGTAGCACACTGAAGTGATTCAGCTATGATTACAAAGCCCCCCCCCCCCACACACACACACACCCACACACCCAGAACAGAACTCGCATGACAAGACATAAAGCACAATGATGAAATGCATTAGGCTGAGAAAAGAGCCTTGAGGAACACCGACCTTCAATTCGAATACTTCAATGGAAACAACACAAAAACGCATACGGCTTCGCGAATTAGCATACACCCACTGGACCATTCGAACATTCCACTCCTCCACTTCAAATTTTCTCTGTGCCTCACAGATGACTTTCCGAGACACTCAACCAAATGCCTTCTCAAGGTCCACGAAAGCCACTATGTGGGAATGCAACTGCCATTTTGGCTTTCCGCTAGTGATGTTTCCATTACGGTCTAGTTATTAATGTTCGTGGTTCTTTCCCTTTGGTGTGTCTGATCGGAGGTGTTGGGTAATTGTATCGATTCCAGGTCATTGCCATCACTTCTATCCACTTTCGGAAAGTAAAAGGATAACTTATCTCACCTCCCTTTCACAGTTTGCATAAACAGGCAAAAGATAATTAAATAGCGTTTCCGGTCAATATGGCATGAAAAAAGAAAAAAAAAACTTGTCAAAATTATAGAAAAAAAATAATTAGAAGTGTTTCTACTTTCCCTATAACGTTGGCAGGAACTTAAATGGGAAAAAGGAAATTTTTATATTCTTTTGCATCAGCTTATTGTATTTTTTTTTTATCAATTTCAACCCATTTCATTAGGGGGTGGGGTAATAAATTGTCAAAAAAGAAAGCTAAAAATGTATAATAATGTTTCCCAGGTATATTAATAACATATATCTGACAATGTTTGAACGTCTGCGACAATGTTAATGGCTTCATATCTTTTAAACATGAACAAAACGACAATATGGCTATATCAGAACATGCATGTTTTGGCCAGAAAAATCCATGTTTCATACCATAAAACTTATAAATGAAATTGTGTTTCAATTCTAATGAAATACTTTGATTCATATCACATTAAGGAAGCAAAAGTATGTGCAAGAATAAAAAGTAGAAGTAAAACAAAGATCAGGAATTGATACAATTAACTTACTCCATCCATAAAAGACACCAAAGGGAAAGAAATACAAACATTAAGCGACCAGACCATAATGGAAACCTAAACAAAGGAAGGCCATATGGACAGTTACTTTCCCACAAAATGGCCATATGGCCATCCAAAATTAAAAGACACAAGTGATACACACAGTAAGTAACAAACAACAACATAAATAAATCGCCACAGAAGAGCCGCCTTGGAACGGTCAGTGGAAGATTTCCACTGGGGGGCTTAAATCGATTTTACGTGGCCACAATCCTCGCCCTTACTTCCGTCGCGATTTAGACAAATAATTTGTTCAGTCCGCATGAAGGCCTCCTAACTCATCAGTGCAACATCTCCGTGAACACAGAAATCAAAGAACCACAGAGGTGAGACAACGGTGAGGACTCGACAGCAAGAAACCACTGAAATGCTGGAGCAAAAGAAAACCAACAGTTAGACTCCGATGAGCCCGACCAGAGACAGAGCATCAGGCACCAACCAACATTATCTCTTTAATTTTCAATAAGCCTTTACGTTGGAGCCGTCATAGAATCTGAGGCCTGACCCACCGGCGTGCAATTAAAGAGGGAAGCAAAGTTGCCAACCGTGATTGGGTTAACTACCATGCATGCAGTCTGTCGTATAATATCCATGTTGTACCCAATCTTTTTATATCGAAGAACGATTTTACGAAATTGGGTGCTGAAGTCATTGCGGTTATATATTTTTCTGAATTTATATACTAAGTCACCATAAAATTCGGGTTCCGATAGACCTTGTTGCAGAAGAGATTGAAGTCCAATATTGAATTTTGAAATTAAATCAGAATGGCGTCTATAAAATTTTGAAAAGGCTTTGCGTAGTTTATGGTACCGATAACCCTGATTAAGGAGTTTAGCCGTTAATAATTTATTACGAGTGTTGAAGTCAGTTACATGACTACACACTCTAGCAAATCGAATTAATTGCGAAATATAAACGCCATAGGATGGCGCACGAGGAACAACACCATCCAAAAAAGGAAAATTTACAATCTCAAAATCAAAGTCATCGCGTTTATCATAAATTTTGCACGAAACAAATCCATCTACAATAGATAGATGTAAATCCAAAAACGGGGCATCGGTATCAGAAGAATTTGCTTTATTTAACTGAAGTTCTAGGGGGTAAATCTGACTGATCAAACCATCAAAATAGGTATTATCAATATTTAATAAATCATCTAAATATCTAGAAGTAGAGCTAAAAGCTTCAATAATTTCAGATTGGTTATCAATGGAAAGCGACAAAATGAAGTCTCTTTCATAACAATACAAGAACAGATCAGCCACAAGAGGTGCGCAATTAGTACCCATCGGAATACCCACAATTTGTCTAAATAACTTAGTACCGAATCTAATATAAATATTGTCAAGTAGAAAGGTGAGGGCAGCACACACTTTCTGACATGACCAAAGTGTATAATTCTTATGCTCTTTAGAAGTGAAACATGCATTTCTGACATTACATGCAAGATAGAGAGAATCTTCTCTGTGAAAAGCCCATTCAATTAAATCATTAAGCTTTTCTTTTATAAGATTTTGAGGAAGTGTAGTGTAAAGAGTGGAAAAATCGTAGGTAGACAGACTAGAAGCACGAAACTGTCTAGATTTCAATTTATTTAAAACCTCGTTCGAATTTTTTATAGACCAAAACAGATTTCTTCCTGATCTTTCAAAGACTTTATCACAATATTTAATTACATGCGTTTTAATAGCAGTAAGACAGGAAGTTAATAATTTAGAAAGTTCAGTGGTAGTGCAAGAACTAGAATTTGCAATAAACCGTGCTTTGTAAGGTTTTTTATGAAGTTTTGGTAACCAGTATAGCGTAGGAAGCTTGTCTTGGCCTTCATTAACACACACAGCAAGCTTGGTGGCTGAAAGACAAACATGTTTAGCTACTATAGCTCTCTCTTCAGCCAAAGGCTGAAGTTCATAGGCCTTAGTACCACCAAGCTCCTGCTTAAGCGTGTTAACATAGTGGAGCTCTCACACAACGACGACGTTGTTAGCGGCCTTGTCTGCAGGGGCCAAAACAAACTTCTTATGAAATTCTTGAATACCTAGTTTAAGATGACGTAAAGACGTCTGGGGCTTAGGAGGTAATAAGTTAGTATTTTGAGAATAGAAAGAAATGCGTTTATTCACTAGTCTTAAAATGCTAAGTTTCCAGTCCTTTAGGGTTTTACACTCAACATACTCTCGCTTACACCATCGATTACCGAATTCATTCAAGGAAGCAGCGATTTCATCTCTACATTTACTGAAATCAATTTTAGAAGGAAACCGATATTTCGGTCCTTTAGAAATTATATTCCTTATCCTAGAATCAGGAATAATTTTCAAATTGCCAGTAATTACATGACCAGCAGCAGGATAGCAATACTTTGAGTTTTTACAATCACATGAATCAGGAGTATTAGTATCAATATCAAGATCTGAAACAAGTTTATTGAAATTAAAAATGATAGATCTAACAGGTTTGTTATATTTATAGCAAATTATAGGTGTTTCAGTATTTTGAAAATAAGCAGGAATGGAAGAAAGCACCGATCTCTCACGGAAGATACTGGGCAAATCTATAAAATCCATACCCTTATTAATGAAGGATATTTTGAAGAAATGACGTTTATGATTAATTTCAGAATCAATGTAAGGACGGAGAGTATGCTGAGTATAGCCTCTAGTTAAGAGAGCCGCATCATATAACTGATGAGAACTATCGTAGAATTTATTCGCCTCGGTGTCCAGAAGACGTAAAACAGAAACGGGTAATGAACTTAAAAATGAAAGCATAGAGTGGCGTCCATGATTTAATAATATAATTGACAGTCACTTCAGTCTAGTATTGTTTCGTTTAAACGCACGTGATTTACGTTTAAAGTTACCATTTTTCCTGGTGCCGTGAGATCTAGTTCTGCGTTTTCGACATTCCAGGAGTGAGAAAATATCAAAGTCCGGCATTCTGGAAATATTACCCTCATGATAAATGTTGTCATTAAATCCCAGTGGAAAAGGGGTCTGTAAAAATTTAATCCATTTCAGTTCAGCTTCATGTCTTTTGATTATTTTGAATCTAGATGTAGAATTTGCATCGTAATAAAGTTTTTCCACTGGTTGTATAATAATGTTATTTACAGAATGACCTGTACGTCGAAAGGTATAATCCCTGTTCTTGTCATTTAAACAATATCTTAATGCTTTTTTAGCCATTTTTATTGGGGGTGGGGTAATTTTTTCTGCAATATTTCTCTCAGATGCCTGGTGACATGGTCAAATTTCACGCCTATTTCGTGTATCTAATATTATTACACAATATATGTGAATATAAAAAAAATCTAAAGACGAAAAATGCATTCTTTTTTCAAATATAGCGAAAATTGCATCTCAAAACAGCAAAACATGCAGAAAAGGACATTTGTAAATAGGTGTTTCGACAAAAATCTGTGAAAGAGTTTGTCTTTCACACATAGGTACGCAAACATGACATTATCCTGCATTGTGTTTTTTTTAACCAAACTTGGAAATATTGTTTTAAACAATTGTTATCGACAATTTGTCAATGACTGGGGTAATTATTGAAACATTCGATAAATTCGAAAACAGTACCCATCTTTAAGGCTAAAAAGCTCGAAAAAAGCCTGGTGTGCCTATATTTTTATACGGGCAAACGAGTGCAGAGATTTCAAGCTACAAAATATAAGCAAATAAAAAAAATCTAAAGAGAAAAGAATTACTCCCCACCCTCCTTAACGAAAGAGTAATACTTTTCCAGTCAACCAGATCTTTTCATCCACTCAATATTAATATTCTTTTATTTGGTGATGATAATCTGTCGATAGAAGATTATAGCCGTACAAACATGTATTAAAGATACTAGAAGGTTCGCCAACTAGGCTGCTGCTACTTAGGCCAGTATGACATTTTATTCCATTTTCATTTTATTATTTTTTTTACCACACTGTTTTTCGTTATTTAAAAATTCATTATTACATATATTATACATTTTTTCTCATCGTTTTTCTTTTCTCATCATCTTTTGGATTATTGTGATATATGCTTATTTGTTATGTCACTCCATATGAAGTATTCAAAAATGTCTTTGTATTTGCCACTATCATTCCATGTATATTGTTGTAATACTGTTTTGTAGGGGAGGGCCGTAACTAATGTTTGCAGAACTTGTGGCCCGACCCTGTTGCTTGATTTACGATGCAATAAAATATGTTTATACTGCAACAATTTTAGACTCGAGAATTACTATGTCGTACATGACATATACTTATAATCTTAAACATTGGGGCAAATAACAGTCTCCAGTAATATTTTTGAAGTTTTTGCACAGTACAGACTATTGACAGAGTATGTTTAAATTATTATTTCTAGGAATTTGTTTGTAATTTGATCCACAAAGAGCTTTGTTAATACTTCTATGTTATTTGTTTACATATACAGTAACGTTTGTTTAGGTGTAATGCCAAGGGGGTAACGTGATTTTTTCTATATTATCATTATTGGAAACAAGGGCAAACTGCTTTATAAAGGGTCACTCAGATATCAGAATAAAGTATTTTTGTTTAAAAGAAAAATCTGGACAAACTTAAGAAGCCCTTACGGGAAGAAGGAACGATGTTTACGTCACACGCCCAAGACGGGAGCCATTGTAGAAACCCTTAAAAACTCTACTTCTCAGAAACCAAATAACTCAATATACTCACAGCACTCCGGTGAGTGGTTCAGCATCATGAAAACACAATTAAATAAATTTGTCCCCCTTAAACACCATTGGGTTCTACAAGGGGTTTACATCATTTAAGAAGGAGCCAAGTTTACGTCACATGACCAAGAATACGTGGTAGAAACCCTTAAAACTCTACTTCTCAGAAACCAAATGACTGTATACTCACACAACTCAAGTGAGCGGTTCAGCATCACGAAAACATAACTAAATAACTTTGACCCCCTTATAGAAGTGAAGGCAATGATCAAGAATCGATACAATTAACCCACAGCTCCCATCAGTGACCCCAAATGGAAAGAAACACAAACACGAAACAACCAGACCCCAATAGAAACACCACCAGCGGAAAGCCAAAATAGCCACTTTCCCACAAAAACCGCCAACCGGATAACCAAAACAAAATAATAAAAGCCACACACACACCCAAAAGACAAACACCACAAAAATAAACTGCGACAGAAGAACCGCCCCGGAACGGTCAGTGAAACGAACTCAACCGGGGAGCTCAAATCGATCTTACGCAGCCGCAATCCTCGCCCCTACTTCAGTCGCGACCTCAACAAACAACCTGCCCAGCCCGCACGATGAGGTTTACAGGTGTTTATATCATTTTTTCTTCTTTCTGCCCCAAATCATAGATTTTGGCTACACGTTAAACCACCTCGTCGAGGCGTTTCTAACGAGACTTTGAGCAGAAATATCAGAATTTTTATCTGAAAATTTTCACTTTCTTTTGTGGTAGAATTTCACAATACATTTGTATAGGCGTGTTTTCATGATGGGACTATTGCTCAATATATCAGGTTGTTGGTGGAACGTTAAATAAATGAACATGCAACGAGAAATTATTTTTCTTTTACCCATTTAATACGGGGAAATTCCTAAATTGATCACTGGCAAACAGTGCAGGTCCAGATCAGACGCTGGAAAATGCGGCGTCTGATACGGTCTTCGCTGTTTGCGAAATTTTCAACCATTTAACCAACTCTGACCTATACCCTTGCATTCTGAAGCGGGCACCTGCAATGTATACGGTGGAAGATTCCATTCTATACAAGATAGGTGAACCAATTGCATGCGGGAAACCCCTATTGGGGTACCGCGACAAACAGTGCAGGCCCTGATCAGACGCCGCAGAACGCGGCGTCTGATCAGCGCCTGCACTATTTGGTAACAAAATGTTCAATTAAAAATAGAATAAAAATGAAAATATAGGCCTGACACGCCTGATATGTCTAATGGATTTGTCCAATATATAGTAATGGAAGAGTCCACTAATATATAATAGGGTTAACTGGTAATGGACATATATGAGTGAAAGCAAACTAGATTCTAATTTCCTGATTCATTCATGGGAAAGCATATGGTTCCTGCTTCAGATAGTCTTGCACAATGAACGCCTTGTGCGATGACGCATTGTCATGTAACAATATGACATTGGCAAAACCAGTTGCGGGTCTTCGTTCTTTGAAATATTTCTTCAATTTTCGAAGAACTTTATTCTTGTAAAACTTCGCATTTACAGATTTGCATTTAGGCACAGCAACCTGGATAGCAGGGCCCTGATTTGAAAAGAATATGGCATACATTACCTTCTTGACGCTCATGGTCCGCTTTGCAATGCATTGTCTTTTGCAATACTTTGTTGCCCGTATTTTGTTCTGAATCTTTCGTTTTGGCTCAAAAAAGTGAACCCATGTCTCGTCACCTGTTACGACATTAGCGAAAGACCGTGCATTGTAATTTGGAAACTTTTTAAGCAACTTCTTGGCGCACTGAACGCATGTCTTTTTCTGCTCATCTGTCAACAGATAGGGAATCCTTCTAGCACAGATCTTTCTCATTTTCAAATCCCGTTTCAGAATTGTATGAGCTGCTCATAAAGAGATGCCAACCATACTAGCTATTTGCCTAGTGGTGTATCGTGCATCGGTAGCAACTATTTCTTTCACTCTAGCAACCATCTTGGCAGATATTGCTCTTTTCGGCCGAAGATCATGTGGTGCATCCTCTGTTGAGGCTAGCCCACAGCTGAATTTCTTACACCAACGAAAAACTGTCGGAAAAGACATTTCATTATGCCCATAAACCGAACATATTTAATAAAAATGTCTTTGCCCCGTATACCAAGAATACAACGATTCTTAATATAGGACCGTATTTCAACGGCGTACTCTGACCTTCTTCCAACCATGTTTTGTATTAGTATACAAGAGTAGACAGTGTTTATCGAACGATATACATGGCTAAAGTGTACGGATTTTAACAGGTTTGGTATCAATGTATAGGTAAAATGTTTTTCTACGCTGTGATATTTATTTCCAGGTGATTTTCTCCTTAGTGCGTGAGTAAACATTCTACTTGCATTCATATTTGAACAGTCCTTCTTACCTGGTAAGAGTCAACAGAACTACCAACTGTAATCGGTTGTGGACAAGATAGAGGAGATACAAATTTTCCAAGATCCAAGGATCATCATTGCTGAGTTCGAGTTGGCGGTTATCCAATCAGGTTCCATGGTACTTAGACCTCAAGTCAGGGATGTTTCTACCACGAACTACCAGGGGGTGTTGCAATCGGCTGTGGACAAGATGGAGGAGATAAGGATTTTCCAAGATCGCTGAGTTCGAGTTGGCGATTATCCAGTCGGTTTCCATGGTAAAGTCACAACCGAGGGCGGCTTCTACCACCGAAGAAAGATACAAGAACTTATTGCCAGGTTCAAGCACTCGTGCAGCCTGATGGTCCTTCAGCACCAATTCTTGTTAGACACAACCCACCTTGATTCCCCATTCATTGTTGGAATGTCCATAAGGCCACTATGGAAGGTCGGGATGGTACTAACAATGCCTGTGAGATGTTCAATGATAGTGAGTGAGTGAGTGAGTGAGTGTTTGGGTTTTACGTCTCACCAATAGCTAAGGTCATACGGAGACGGGACCTCGGTTTAAAGCAGAAGTAAAACAAAGATCAGGTATCGATACAATTAACTTACTCCACCTATCAAAGACACCAAAGGGAAAGAAACACAAACATGAAGCGACCAGACCATAAAGACTCATCCGAAAGTCTGGAGAAGCCCGGGATCGATCTTGCGACCCCCTGCACCACTACACCACGGAGGCAATGATAGTTCCCATAAACTATAGATAATAGTTAAAAACACAAAATGAAAATAAAATCATGAAAAAATGTATTGTGAGCAATTATCTTATTTTCCATTAAGGTTGTCGGCAATTTTCTTGTGAGCAATCGTCTTGGGAGCAACTGCCTTGGGAGCAATTGTCTTGTGTGCCAATGTCTTCGCACCGTTTAAATTATAATTGTTGTGGTGGTGGTGTTGTGTGTGTGTGTGTGGGGGGGGGGGGGGGGCATTACTTTCCTCTGAAAACATTTCTTCTTGGTATGTAACATCTGGGACTGGTACAAATCATCGAAAAAATGGTGACCCCTAGATGACCTTGACATATTTTAGTTTTTTTAGTACATATACTTTTTAAGTTCAATCTTGCATTCATCTCCTATCCCCGATCAGTTGGGGCTTAAAATTAAACAGTACAGTAATATTCCTATATTAAGACCACCTTTGGGGCTGTTCAAAAGTGGTCTTTAAGACCACTTTTGAACAGTCCCAAAGGTGGTACCTGACCAGAAGACATTGTATGCAGACAACACGAAGAAAGAATAACTGCACCCTTCTAAATAAGCTTTTTTTTAAATCAGAATTAGTCTTAATTTTAGGTGGTCTTAACAGCAAATTACACTCTATATACAATCAGCTAAACAGTGTTGACGGGGACGTTAAACCTCAAATCAAACAAACAATCAGCTAAATGAGTTAATGAAGCTGCATAAGTACCAAAGGTCAAGGTCACTCACTGAACTTTGTTCAGGGTCACTCAGGTATAAAAAAAAAACTATTTTTGTTTAAAAGAAAAATCTGGACAAACTTAAGCTAAATTTCATATGAAGCCGGAACGAAGTTTACGTCACATGACCAAGATGTGTACCATGGCTGAAACCCTTAAAAACTCTGTTTCTCAGAAACCAAATGATTCTATAATTCTCACAGTACTCATGTGACCGGTTCAGCATCACGAAAACACAACTAAATAACCCCTTTGGGTTTACAGGGGTTTAAATAATTTCTTTTCTTATTTCTGCCCCAAACCATAGATTTCGGGTACTCGTTAGAACCGCCTCGTCCAGGCGTTTCTAACGAGGCCATTAGAACCGCCTCGTCCAGGCGTTTCTAACGAGCCTTTGAGCAGAAATATAAGAAATATCAGAGCTTTTATCTGGAAATTTTCACTTTCTTTTGTGGTAGAATTTTCAATACATTTGTATATGCGTGTAGAAGCCTCCGTGGTGTAGTGGTTACGCTACTCGCCTTGTAAACTTGGGGTCGCAGGATCGATCCCGGGCTTCTCCAGACTTTCGGATGAGTCTTTAAACCGAGGTCCCGTCTCCATATGACCTTAGCTGTTGGTGGGACGTAAAACTCAAAACACTCACTCACTGTACAGGCGTGTTTTCGTGATGGGACCTTTTTCAAGTTATCAGGTTGTTAGTGAAACGTTTTAATGAACTTACATGTAAGAGAAATTATTTTTCTTTAACCAATTTTATACGGGGAAATCCCTAAATGGATCACTGGCAAACAGTGCAGGTCCAGATCAGACGCTGCAAAACGCGGCGTCTTATACGACCTTCGCTGTTTGCGTAATGTTCAACCATCTTTAATCGATTTTTAAAACCAACTTGGACCGATATCCTTGAATTTTGAAGTGGACTCCTGCAATGTATAAGGTGGGAGATTCCATTCTATACAAAATAGGTTAATCCATTGCATGCGGGAAACCTCTAAAGGGGTACCTTGGCAAACAGTGCAGGCCCAGATCAGACGCCGCAGAACGCGGCGTCTGATCAGGGCCTGCACTATTTGGTAACAAAATGTTCCATTAAAAATAGAATAAAAAATGAAATTATAGGCCTGACACGCCTGATATGTCTAATGGATTTGTCCAATATATAACAATGGAAGAGTCCACTAGTATACACTAGGATTAACTGATAATCGACATATATGAGTGAAAGCGAACTAGATTCTAATTTCCTGATTCATTCATGGGGAAGCATATGGTTTTGCTGGGGCGATTTAGTTTTACATTTAAACATTTGCACACCTTTATTTCAAAACTGGATATTGTTGTTGTTGTTGTTTCCAGTTTCCCCGTGTCGCGGGTCGTCAGCTGGTGGGACAACTACATATTGACAAGCAAAAAATTATAGCGTCGAGTAGAAGACAAAATGGACCGACTGCAGCGGACTTACGATAGACACGGACGGACGGGGCTGGAGCCGAGCGATGGTCTCCCCATTCACCGGCAACGTGGAATGGGGATACCACCGAACTGCTACGGTGTAGTGCCAGAAAACTGGATATTCAGGACAGACTCACATGAAATATACTGATGGGTGACAACTACTCAGGTAGGGATATGGTGACAAAATAGAATCTAAATAGTTAGGACAGTATACCGTGATAACTACTCATGTAAAAGTATGGTGACGAAACTGAGAGTTAGGACAGATTCACGTGAAATATACTGTTACTGATGTGTGACAACTACTCAGGTAGGAATATGGTGACAAAATAACAGTTAGGACACTATACCGTGATAACTACTCATGTAAAAGTATGGTGATGAAACTGAGAGTTAGGACAGATTCACGTGAAGTATACTGTTACTGATATGTGACAACTACTCAGGTAGGAATATGGTGACAAAATAGAATCTAAACAGTTAGGACACTATACCGTGATAACTTCCCATGTAAAAGTATGGTGATGAAACTGAGAGTTAGGACAGATTCACGTGAAATATACTGTTACTGATGTGTGACTACTACTCAGGTAGGAATATGGTGACAAAATAGAATCTTTTAATATAAACAGTTAGGACAGTATACTGTGACAACTACTCAAGTTAAATTATGGTGAAGAAACTAACAGCTAGGACAGACTCACATGAAATGTACTCTTACTTATGTGTGACAACTACTCAGTACGATAATGATCTTTGAGCTAACCAGTTTAAATGTGTGACAACTATTTAGGTAGGAATATGGTGACAAATATAAAAAGTTAGGACGGTATACTGTGATACGTACTCAAGTAAAATTATGGTGAGGAAACTGAAAGTTAGGACAGACTCAAATGAAATATGCACGATTTTTTTAATCCGTATGATAATGGAATGTAGGACGATTTGGCCAGCGGACGATTTGGCCCGGACGATTTGGCCTAGGACGATTCGGCCTAGGACAATTTGGCCAGCCAAAAATATTGGGTAGGACAATTTGGCCAGATTAACATAATGTCTAGTTTAAACTGAAAATTTAATGTTTTAGGTTTGTTTTTAATATACAGTAATGTTTGAATATGTGGAAGGAATATTTTAAAGAAGATTGTAAACAATTAGATTTTTTTTTTTTTTTTTTTTTTAAACTATAACTTTTGGCCTGAGATATTCTTTATGAGCAAGTTAATAAAAATGGTTAACTATGATCCCCACCCCAAAACACAAAAAAATACAATAAAATAAAAAGAAAATAATAATAAATAAATAAATAAATTAAATGGTTTTGTTTAAATTGGCTGGAAAGCAAGATTAATTACATTTTCTTGTATTCATGGTTAATTGGCTAACCGATTTGCTGACTGGTCTTGGGTTCCTTGCTTTCTTAATTAGCTTTTCCACACTAATTTATTTGGTTTTGTTTGGTTCAAGAATCTGCACTGCACTGGTCAACCACTTACACTTAGGGGAACCGATCTGCTCAATATGACCTAAATAGTGTTGACTAGACTCAGATACTATTAATGAGCAGAAAATATGTAACGATGTGTGATAAAAATATTTTGTCAAATGAAGAAACTGCTCAAACTGTGCAATTTCCTCTTTTGTCAACATTTGATATTCCCTCATCAAAACCAAGAAATGACATGAAATTGCTGAAAAACATGAAATATTTGGTGAAAATATGTAGCCAAATGAAAAGAAAATGCTAATAAATGATTGATAGAATAAGAAAATCCATGATATTTTTCTTATTTATACTTCAAACATAGGTTCTAACGAGTACCCACAACCTATGTCTATAAGCATTGTTAAAACTGCTAGGAGAAATCAATTTGGCCAAATTGTCCTACCCGGTATTTTTGGCTGGCCAAATTGTCCTAGGCCGAACTGTCCTAGGCCAAATCGTCCGGGCCAAATCGTCCGCTGGCCAAATCGTCCGCCCACCATGATAATGAACTTTCAGCTGACCATTTTAAATATACTCTGTTGATGTGTGACAATTACTCGGTTGGCTAAGAGTTAGGACAGACCCATATGAAATATACTTTAGTCGTGTGTGACAACTGCTCTGTCGATAATGATCTTTGAGCTAACCAGTGTAAATGTGTGACAACTACTCATGTTGGCTAACAGTTAGGACAGACCCATATGAAATATACTTGAGTCATGTGTGACAACTACTCAGGTAGTGTTGATCATCCAACTAACCGTATTAAATATGATCTGTTGATGTGTAAAGATTACTCAGGTAGAATTATGGTGACAAAATAGAATCTTCCAACTAACAGTTAGGACATTCCATATGAATATACTAGATTAACTTGGTAGTTTTATGATATTCGAACTCTACCCTGTTGGCATGTGACAACTACTCAAGTCGTATTATGGTGACAAAATAGAATCTTCCAACTAACAGTTACGACAGTTACTTTCAAAATAAAAATATAATCATGAAAGATTGTGTTGTGAGCAATTGTCCTATTTTCAATTAAGTTGCGGGCAGTTGTCTTGTGAGCAATTGTCTTGTTAGCAACAATCTTGCGAGGAATTGCCTTGTGAGCAACTATCATGGAATCTACAGTTGTGTGTTCTAAGATGACTTATATGACCGATTCTAGCTTTCAACTGTCTGTTGCAGATAGAACAACAAAGGTCAGAGAAAGACACCTCTGTTGGTGATGCCTCAGCTCTTGTTTTGCGATGTGCACGTTTCTGCTTAGCTTGGCTGATTCTTTTTTGCCTCATATTTACAGGCACCTCTCCTGATGAGGCCTTGCCACTTTGCTCGGTCCTGTGCAATTTCTTCCCACGACCTGTTGGTAAGTTGAAGTCCTTGAGGGCGGCGTCGAGGGTGTCCTATCTCTTTTTCTGACCTCCACGGGAACGTTTTCCCATTTCTAGCGGTTCACCATAGAGTATTTGCGTTGGCAAGCGTTCCTCAGGCATCCTGGTAACACGGCCTGTCCATCTTAGCTGTGCCAGTTTCAGAAGAGTATTTATCCTTTGTGGAGCGCAGTGGTGCAGTGATAAAGCATCTGATTTGAGATCGAGAGGTAGCCAGTTCGATCCCCGCAAGCGCCAAGTGTTGTTTCCTTGAGCAAGAGACTTTAACCACATTGCTTAGTACTGGTTTCTACCCAGGAAAAGAGGGCCACATGTAAGATTAGTACTTGTACTAAATGTGTTACCCTCTATAAATAAGGTCGATTATCGTCTGCATCCCTGCCCCTTTCGGAACATATTTGTTTGGAATTCTGTCTTGCCACTTAACCTCAAAAAAGTTTTCTTAGACAACTTGTATGGAAGTAGTTCAGTCGTTTGGCGTGCCGTTGGTAAACTGCCCACGTTTCATATGCATATAATACTGTTGTCAGCACCATAGCTTTGTAGACTTTCAGCTTTGTGTTAAGCCGTATTCCACTTCGATCCGAAGCACTACCACGTAGTCGGTCACATGTTGCACTAGCTTTGGCAACCCTGGCTTTGACTTCCTCATCTATGTGCACAATTCTTGACAATGTGCTTTCAAGGTAGGTGACTTTGTCTACCACTTGAATCTCTGACCTTTCACTGTAATGGTGGGCTTCTTGTAAGGTTTGCTAAGTGCTGGTTGATTAACCACTTCAGTCTTTTTGATGCAGATTGTGAGGTAGTTCTAGCACCTGTCTGCACCATAGATTTGGCTTGTAACCTTCTTAGATTGAAAAGCTTCCCATCAAAGCGATATCTATGTCGTCCTCGTGGAAAGCATCTGAGAGCTCGCACAGGGAAGTGATAAGAAAAGCCACCATCTTTTTGGCCGTGCAAGCATACGATCGTGGAACTGTCCCGCCATTGCTATGTTCTGTTACTGGCATTTCGCTTAACCTGCCTTGCTGTGAATATCATGTCCATTGACACTTGTTTATTCTGAACCCACACTGGCTTTCTGGTAGACCTGAGCGAATTCTTTCCCTTAAAAGCAGGCTCCTCAGGAGCAAATTCTTTCCCTTAAAAGACGGTTCCTCAGGAGAAAATTCTTTCCCTTAAAAATAGGTTCCTCAGGAGCAAATTTTTTCCCTAAAAAGCAGACTCCTCTGGAGCAAATTCTTTTCCTTAAAAGTAGGTTCCTCAGGAGCAAATTCTTTCCCTTAAAAGTAGGTTCCTCAGGAGCAAATTCCTTTCCCTTAAAAGCAGGCTCCTCAGGAGCAAATTCTTTTCCTTAAAAGCAGGCTTCTCAGGAGCAAATTCTTTTTCTTAAAAGTAGGTTCATCAGGAGCAAATTCTTTCCCTTAAAAGTAGGTTCCTCAGGAGCAAATTCTTCCCCTTAAAAGTAGGTTCCTCAGGAGCAAATTGTTTTCCTTAAAAGTAGGTTCCTCAGGAGCAAATTCTTTTTCTTAAAAGCAGGATCTTTATGAGCAAATTCTTTCCCTTAAAAGCAGGCTTCTCAGGAGCAAATTCTTTCCCTTAAAAGCAGGCTTCTCAGAAGAAATTCTTTTTATTAAAAGCAGGCTTCTAAGGAGCTAATTCTTTCCTGAAAAAGTAGGCTCCTCTGGAGCTTTTTTTCCTTTCAAACTAGGATTCTCCGGAATAAATTCCTTCTTTTACAGGTGTGCTCATCAGGCGCAAGTTCATTTCTTTAAAAATAGGGTCTTCACAAGTAAATTCTGTCCATTCACTTAGACTACTCACGAGCAATTTCTTTCATAATATACCCGTTCCATATTCAGAAGGCACAAGTTCACAATAAACCTATTGCATGTGGGAAACCCCTAGGGGGAGTACATGTACCTTGTCAAACAGTGGAGGTCCAGGTCAGACGCCGCAGAACGCGGCGTCTGATCAGGGCCAGTACTATTTGCTAACAGAATTTGCCGTCAAAACTAGAATAATCAAAGTGCCAAAAGGCACTGAAATGACAAATTCTATGAGAAATTCGTGAATATTTAGGCCTTTATATTAGAAAAGGTTTCAAATTTACTCTTTTTAACCTTCACCACTCTCTGGGCTAATTCAGCAGACGACAAACTGTTGACATTTTTCTTGTTTTTCCTAGAAAACAGGACTTGACATCTCATGATAATTTCATCCATAGGAGACAATTTGCATGAAATGTCAAATCCTGTTTTCTGAAAAAAATCTGAAAATATTTCAAAATGTCGTCTGTTGAAAATTTATCACGATGTATGTACATATACTATATGACATGAATAAAAAATACGAGTGACGTAACTGAAGAAAAGAAGCTCTTCTGGGAATTAATGTTAATGCATCGATTCCGATTTTGATGGAAGAAAGGAAAAAAAAAAAAACATTCAGTGTGTTGGATTCCACATTTCCTGATCGATGTTATAAAAACAATAAGACTCACTGCCACCAAGCATGCGTCGCAGGGGCAACGTCACATCAACGTTGGTAATGAGGTTGCACCGACATTAACCCATTTAGTACCGGAAACCCCAAAACGGGTACCGTGGCAAACAGTGCAGGCCCAGATGTCTTTGCAGGGCCTACACTGTTTGCAAAAAGTTAAGCCATTTTCCAAAAGAAATTTGAAGAAAACACAACCTGACACCCCTAAATTTTGAAATGGACTCCTGTTATATATAAGGAGAATTTCATTTGGTACAAAAAGGGTTAATATGACGTTGCAGTCAAGACATGGTGTTACATCAACGCCAATCAGATGAAGTTTAAACGTCATATGCCTGCTGGGTAGTATCTCGAAATGTTCATTACTAAAGGGAAATCTAGAGTATCACCTCAGATTTCAGAGACTCTGATCCTTATGAGCATCTTCACTTGATTTTTTTTCTAGATCTATGCGATTTTCGAGTGCTGCAAGAACATTCGCAGATTTAATCAACAACGAGCACTACAGCAGCATTGCTATTCAACAGAATTTTTCGGTTTTTGAGACATGTGCAGTGGGATGAGTCGGATTCAATGTATACTCGCTGTGCTCCAAAGGGGAGTTAATAATTAAGGAACATCCGTCAAAATTATCGGCAATCCGTATGACCCAGTGATGACGTCGTGTCTGTAACTGTTGTGTGCAGGTCAGGACAGACAAAGCGGCTTAACCAATAATCAAAAGTCAAATACAGCTCATTATACACTCTATTTTTTTTTTTCAAAATATATCTAGGTACTTAAATGGTGTGCACTGATTGTAGCTCTATACATTTTTTTTCTTTTCTAAAAATAGACAAAGGTACTTTAATGGCGTATTGATACCACTATAATTAATCATAACCCATTTTGTACTGAATGTAATATTATCACTTATCTGACGAAGATTTCATTTCGAAATCCCGGTTCAAAATTAAGGGGCGTCAGTTAGAAATATAGGAATTAATTTAGGAAAAAATGGGCTAACTTTCGACAACAATGAAGCCCGCAGTGACGGTCGTGGTCAGGCACCGCGCGAAGGTCGTGGTTAGACGCCGCCTCCAAGATTCACCAATGACCCATTATGCGGTCGCCCGTATAAAATGGGAACTTTCCTTATGCATTTTCAATTAACTTTTCCTGTTTTGTTTGTAATTTAAGAAAGATCATTTTTGTATTTTGATTACAAATGAAACAAAACATGTAATCAAAATGCAGAAATAATGCCATGAGAAATTAGTTTTCAGACAGCAAGCATGAAAAGTCAACAAACAACGGACTATCCGTGTTTGTGCGGAGTCATATTTCAAAAGTAGTGGAAGCCGGAAGTTCGGACGTTAAAATTGTAAACATGCAGGACGACGAAGAATGACAGAAGGAATCTGTCACTAAAAACGAAAACAAAAAAAAAGCCTACCACCCCTTATATGACAAATGAACTTGTCCAAACATATAGCATACAATGGGTTAAAACCAGAAAATATATCATGTCTTTTCTTCTCCGCCTTCTTCTCCTTAAGAGAATGAACGAGGCCTGTTGGTAGAATGTACTCTAACCTGCTACTTCTGGATTATCAAACTTTGCTTAATGTCTGTTTTGTGTAGCATTCGTATGTTGTATCGTGCCTTTCATGACTGTGTGTATGTTTGAGGTTTACGTCCCACCAACAGCTAAATTCATATGGAGATAGGACCCAGGTTTAAAGACTAGTTTAAGCCCAGGATCGAGCCCACGACCCCTGGATACCACCAATGCTACTCCTTTCATAACTGTATAACAAACATTTTTCATCCGAAAGTTTGTGACATTTTACTTATTTCTGCTTCAAACAGATTGTGGGTCTCATAAGAACCCGGTTGTAATGATTACCCACAGTCTACGGCTTTGAGAAGAAATAAGGTATACGATTATAAACCCCATTTTGAGGGTGTTTATTTAAGGCAAAGGTATCATGTATCTTGAACCGAAATCAGGACTGATTTGGCTTACAGTTGGGCAGGTAGCAGATAGGGGTTGAGGGTGAATATTTTTATGGGAATTACTATTTCTCCCTTAAAGTATTATGCCAAGCGTGACCTTCAATGACGTGTATGTCTTCCTAAAGACCCAGCATCACGTCAACAACTAATCATCCCTGGCGTCTCGCCCACCCCTAGCCCCAACCCCATCAGGGCTTGGAGAAATAGATTGGTCTAGGGCTTGGAGAAATAGATTGGTATTCATGGTGCTTTCAAACTGACCACACTTGAGTACTGGTAAACCGCTGAGAAGGACTAAGCCTGCCCAGGCAAAATGGTCTGAGTCAGACCATCCGATGAATATAAGCCTTTTTTTATTGGTATTCCTGGCAGCTCGCCTACCCCCATGCCCCAACCTCACACCCACATCGGGGCTTACAGAAATCGATTGGTCTACATGGTGCTTTCAAACTTACCACACGAGGACTGGTAAACCGCTGAGAAGGACTAAGCCTGTCCAGGCAAAATGGTCTGAGTCAGTCCGTCCAATGGATATTAGCATTTGTGTGTTATTGGGCGACAAGGCTCGAGAGGTCATTTAATCTCATCTCAATGTCGGGTAGAAGTCTCACAAGATTGGAAGCAACGTCTCCAAAATGACCTAAATAGTTTTGACGGGAACGTTACACCTCAATTCAAAACAAACACTCCTGGCGCGTGGAAACTAACGAGAAAAGCAACACAGAACCTTCTTGATTCAAGACTCTGGTCCAGATGACGTCAAGTTGTTGTGGTTTATGCATCAGAACAGCTCTGTCTTCTGTGCCAGTCTGGAACATGGATGGTAACTTTGCTATTAGTCGTAATACAGTGACATTCCGCTATTAAGACCACCTAAAATTAAGACTAATTCTACCTTAAAAAGCTTATTTAGAAGGGTATAGTTATTCTTTCTTCGTGTTTTCTACACACAATGTCTTCTGGTCAGGTACCACCTTGAGGACTGTTCAAAAGTGGTCTTAAGACCACTTTTGAACAGTCCCAAAGGTGGTCATAATATAGGAAATTTACTGTATAATTAAACAACTCTAGGCTTGGTGAGCAAACAGTTTCCTGTGTATATTCCTTTTTCCCGGTAAGGGTCAACAGAACTACCAGGAGATGCTGCAATGGGTTGTGGACAAGATGGAGGAGATACTTCCAAGATCCAAGGATCATCATTGCTATGTTAGGGATGGCGGTTATCCGGTCAGTTTCCAAGGTACTTAGACCTCAAGATACAACTCATAGCTGCTTCTACCACCTTTGCCAATTCCGCTGATTCAACAAGGGCAGTTGTCAGTTTCTAGCTGTACTGGTAAACATATAATATGTTCTATAAAAGGGTTATCATTTGGAAGCAAGGAATACACCATACAACTGAAAAATAAGGAGTGTGCATGTTTTCTGGGCCAGACTAGCTAGTTTCGGCCAATTAGGCCTCATCAGTGACCCTCAGATATTTTCAAAATTCCACAATGGAATCAATGGTCCCAAAGGACAAGAAAATATAATCTACACTATGATGTAGGGCAGGGAGACGTTTTACCGCCGCCACACATTCCCACACACCAGGTGTAGTGAAGTTAAATATAAGCCTGCCCAGGAAAAGTGTGGATAGGTAAACTGACCGGCTCAAAAATGACCTAAAATAGTGTTGAGTGGGCCGTTAAACTCCAAAACAAACAAAACAAAACCACATTTGCCAAAGTACACGGAGAAAGATACAAGTGCAGCCTGATGGCCATTCAGCACCACTTCTTGTTAGACATATCCCATCTTGATTCTCCATTCATTGTTGGAATGTCCACAAGGCTACTATGTAAGGTCGGGATTGTACTAACAATGCCTGTGAATAGTTAAAAAAATAATAATCGACCTTATTTATAGAGGGTAACACATTTAGTACTAGTACTAATCTTCCATGTGGCCCTCTTTTCCTGGGTAGGAACCAGTACTAAGCAATGTGGATAAAGTTTCTTGCTCAAGGAAACAACCCGTGGCGCTTGCGGGGATCGAACCGGCTACCTCTCGATCTCAAATCCGATGCTTTACCACTGCACCACAGCGCTCTTTAATGATAGTTTCCATAATTTATAGATAATATTAGTTAAAAAGACTTTCAAAATGAAAATGAAATCATGAAAAAAATGCGTTGTGAGCAATTATCTTATTTTCCATTAAGCTGGTGGACAATTCTCTTGTGAGCAATTGTCTTGTGAGTAACTGTCTTGTGCGCAATTGTCTTGTGAGAAAATGTCTGCACACCATTTAAATTATATTTGTGGTGGAGTGGGTGGGACATTGCTTTCCTCTGAAAACATTCCTTCATAGTATGTTACATCTGGGATTCGAACAAATCATGGTCATATTAAATTATGCCCCTAGATGATCTTGACATACTTTAGACATTTGTATTGCATATACTATTTAAGTTCAAGCCATCGTCCATCTGTTCATCTACTAGCCCCGATGAGTGGGGGCTTAAACTTGAGGGGAATTGGAGCACCTTCAGGGGAGGCAACTCCTGCAAAAGTATTTTTGTCTCCCATATCAATAGGGGTTAACTCTTTAAGGAAAGAATTTGCTCCTGAGGAGCAAATTCTTTCCTCTAAGAGTAGACCCCTTTTTCAGTTGGAACAGGGCTTATAGAAAAGCCGAAAGTTGTCTCCCTTTATTCCTCTTAAATGGTATATGCTATCAGCTAAATGAGTTAATGAAGCTGCATGAGTACCAAAGGTCAAGGTCACTCACTGAACGTTGTACAGAGTCACTCAGATATCAAAATAATCTATTTTTGTTAAACAAAAAAACCTGGGCAAACTCAAACCAAATTTCATATGAAGCCAATATGGGAAACAGAAACGAAGTTTACGTCACATGACCAAAATGGGTGCCACGGTAGAAACGCTTAAAAACTCTACTTCTCAGAAACCAAATGACTCTGTATACTCACAGAGATTCCATGAAATTTGCTCACAAGACAATTGCCCAAACGACAGTTTCTCACAAGACAATTGCTCACAAGACAGTTGCTCACAAGACAATTGCTCACAAGACAATTGCTCACAAGATAATTGCTCACAACCTTAATGGAAAATTGGACAATTGCTCACAACACTATTTTTTCATTAATTTAATTTCACTTTGAAAGTCTTTTATTTATATTTTCTATAGTTTATGGGAACCATTTCTTCCTGATAGTATAAGGTAACAGTTGATCGGCTAGTTTTCAACTAATTAGTGATAACTAAAACATCAGCAGTTGGATGAAATAATAGCCAACTAATCACTTAACTATAAGGGGGAGTAGTCAGCTTAAATTATCAATAATATGCATTCAGCAGCTTGATTTTGATTGATTGATTGATTTGAGGTTTAATGTCGCCGTCAACACTATATAGGTAGGTCATTTTGGAGGCGTTGCTTGAAATTTTGGAGACTTTTTACCCGACATTGAGATGAAATGACATCTCAAGCCCTGTCGCCCAATTAAACCAATAATGTTTATAAGTATGGACGGTTCGGCTCGCACCGCTTTGCCTGGGGAGGCTTAGATCATCTAAGCGGTTTACCAGTACTCTTGTGCGGTGGGTTTCAGCTCTGCGTGGAAGCATCATGCAGCCCATCTATTTCTTCAAGCCCAGATGGGTGGGGGCCGTTAAGCAGCTTGACAAACATACTCATCATTAATCAAAATTAACGATTATTTTTTTTTTGTTTGCTTCCAACGTTTTATAAACAATCATTTGATCTCCTTAATCAATGAAATGTGAGCTTTTATACATGTATCACCTAAAATTGGTGATATGATTCAATTTAATTACTTAATGTTATTAATAAACTACTAATGTTTCAATTATCACTAACTAGTTAAAATCCAATTATAACTAATAAGCTTAAATCCAAAGGAAAAAATAGTTCCCATAATTATAGATGATACAAAAATAAAAATAAAATCATGAAAAAAATGTGTTGTGAGCAATTGTCCTATTTTCCATTAAGGTTGTAGGCAATTGTCTTGTGAGCAACTCTCTTGGGGCAATTGTCTTGTGAGCAAATGTCTGCGCACCACTCACAGCACACAGATGAGCGGTCCAGCATCACGAAAACACAACTAAATAATTCTGACCCCCTTAAACCTCATTGCGGTTAACAGGGTTTACATTCACTATTTTTTATTTCTATCCCAAGCCATAGATTTAGGGTACTCGTAGGAACCGCCGTTAGAATCGCCTCGTCGAGGTGTTTCTAACCAGGTTTGAGGAGAAATATAAGAAATATCAGAATTTTAATCTGAAAGTTGTCACTTTCTTTGGTGGTAGAATTTTCCATACTTTTGTATAGTTGTATTTTCGTGATTGCTCAAGATATCAGATTGTTCGTGAAAAGGGTAATAAATTAACTTACAAGTAATGCGAAATTATTTTTCTTTTACCCATTTTATACGTCCCTAAATGGATCACTGGCAAACAGTGCAGGTCCAGATCAGACGCTGCAAAATGCGGCGTCTGATAGGGCCTTCGCTGTTTGCGAAATGTTCAACCATCTTTAATCGATTGTTAAAACTAACTCGGGCCGATACCCTTGAATTTTAAAGTGGGCTCCTGTTATGTTTTAGTTGGAAGATTCCATTCTATACAAAATAGGTAATCCATTGCATGCGAGAAGCCTCTAAAGGGGTACCTTGGCAAACAGTGCAGGCCCAGATCAGACGCCGCAGAACGCGGCGTCTGATCTGGGCCTGCACTATTTGGTAACAAAATGTTCCATTAAAAAATAGAATAAAAATGAAAATATAGGCCTGACACGCCTTAAATGCCAAATGGATTTGTCCAACATATAGCACTGGAAGAGTCCACTAATATACAATGGGTAAAACTGGTAATGGATATGTATGAGTGAAAGCAAGCTAGAATCTCTAATTTCCTGATTCATTCATGGGGAAGTATATGGTTATGTTGGGGCTATTTAGTTTTACATTTAACCCTTTTTGTACCAAATGGAATCTTCCTCCTTATATATGGCAGGAGTCCATTTCAAAATTTAGGTGTGTCAGGTTGTGTTTTCTTCAAAATGTATTTGGAAAATGACTGAGAAAACAGTGGAGGTACTGATCAGACGTTCTGCGGTGTCTGATCTGGGCCTGCCCTATTTGCCAGGGTACCCCTTCAGGGGTTTCCAGTCTGAAATGGCATAAACAGTTGCACACATTACAGATAATTAAGGCGTAACTATACCAAATTTAGTGACACAGAGGCCTTAGTGAATTTAGTGACCCGGTGACACAGAAATAGATCAGGACAGACCCACGTGAACTATTTGACGGGGACTTTAACCTTCAAATCAAACAAACAAAACATGTGAAATATACTGTTACTGATGTGCGACAACTATAGTCTTTCAAAACGCAGTGAGGCGTGACTGTACTTTTAATTTTTGACTCGTCCGTGTTTTAGGTAAGTCGCCATTAGTTGGTATTTTACATCGGGGGATAAACTTTTATTGAGATTCGTAGAGAATCGCATTAACCACTTGGCCACAACTTCTACATATAATGGCATTATCAAAAATCTTGTTTTGATGTTTAAACATCTGTGAAGAAAAGATAACCGAAACCTGCCTCCCCTAAAACATGGAGTAGTCTTGTCACGCTTGAGCAATGAACTCTCAAATTCGTTTCTAACTATACTCAGGTAGGAATATGGTGACAAAATAGAATCTTTTAATATAAACAGTTAGGAAAGTACACTGTGATAACTACTCAACTTAAATCATGGTGACGAAACTGACAGTTATTGTTGTTGTTGTTTTCCAGTTTCACCGTGTCGCGGGTCGTCAGCTGGTGGGGTCCGAGGGAACGAATCCATGCTGGCACTTCATCGTAGCCGTTCGGTGGTAACCCTATACCCCGTTGCCGGTGATCAGGGAGACCATCGCTCGGCTCCAGCCCCGTCCGTCCGTGTTTGTCGTCTCACGTCTCAGGTGTCTTCGAGCCAACGGGCACCCCCTTGCCTTGTAGCCTTTCGCCGAGCTCCGTCCTGAGAGGTTTGTGAAACGGTGCCGTGACCTTTCCAGGTCTCGGTGGGGCTTATATTTTGTCTCCCCGTTTTGCTTCAGGAGTGCATGTGTCCTGTCGCTAAAGGGCAACTTTATTTGTTGGAGTTTCTGGGCTTGCGTGCTTCATTTTTCAAGGGCTGTGGATGTGTTGCACAGTTCCAATGTGAGCCTTTGTTTTGGTGCAACGTAGTTTAGATGTAATAATTTGGAACTCCATTCTAAAGGTTTGGCTACGTGATTGCACTGCGTTTAAGTTATAGCAGTGCTGTGCCTTGGCTTTTTGCGGTTTGCCGCAAAGGGTTGTTGGTTGTTTTGTGTAACAGGGTAGGCTCCGAGTTTGAACTTATCATTAAGGGGATTGTTTAGCAGTTAATTTTGTTTGAAAGTTTCATTGCGATTTGGAAGACTTTTCTAAAGATTGCTATACACGTTTCCATGTTACGTGTTATGCACCTTATATCCAATCAGGGGATTCGAGACAAAGTTTTTTAGCCATTTTGTGGTGCTTATTTGCACCACAAAATTGAAGAGTCCATCCATTCCTTTATTCTAGCTTGTAGCTTCAGCCGCATCTATACCGTCACGCCAGCCCCCTGTCTATGGATTTCGTCTACGCTTTTTGTATCAATTTTGATATTGGTATTTTTGTTTTTTATTTTTTTTTTTATTTGATTTTTGCATATTTTTGTAACGTATGTACATTTTTTACATTATTTGGTCTGTGCCCCCAGCTTATTGAGTATATATGCGGCCGGATGTGCTCGCCCCGCCACGGACCTGTCTTGTTTATTTTTCTTGTGCTTTAAAGATGGTGTTGTCCGTTTTGGGGCAAGCCCACCCGCTCTCTATTGCTGGGTAGGACAGTTTTTATACATGCAAGGTTGTGCTTGTAGATTAAATATTTTTTTTTTGGTTTGGGTTTTACGGCCCTTTCAAGATTATTTCACTCATATCGAGCCGATCGTTAATCAGAGGTGGGCGAAAACCGGAGTACCCGGAGAAAAACCACCTGACCTTCCGTTGCAGAACTTGGCGTCTCACACGTGGCCCGAGCGAGGCTCGAACCCACGGCGGTGGGAGACCTAATGACTAAGAGTCAGCGCTCTTATTCACTAGGCCACGGAGGCCCGTCTTGTAGATTATATTTTGTGATTTTTGTTTATTCTGTACATACAACATATAGCATAGTGTGCCGGCCTCCGCCGTCCCGGGCCCAAGTTCGTGTTTATTTTAGTTTGTGGGTGACCTCTATCGCGGAGGATGTGGAATTAGGTCAATCCCCTTTTCTGCATTTTTTGTTAAAGTTAATAAAATGTGGTGCCCTCCTCCACGTAGGATGTCATATTCTGTGGGGCCGTAAGTTGGTCATTCTGAGTCGCCATGTTTGCATGTCATTATCGCATCCTATGTGAAGGAAGGCACCATAGGAGGAATTGTATTCTTACCTAGTCGTTTGAAGGACCGAGATAACGTGTGCCGATCTCGTAAGCAATGTAGTTAGTACAAATTCATATAATCATGTAGGTCGCATACAAGCGTCCGCCTGCGCATGTGCGCAGTCGAGCGTTCCTATGCGATCTTGTTTTTATGTGTCATATTTACAGTTAACAATGTTTGAAATCGCTTTTTGGGAAGAAACTCTTCTTCTTCTTCTATCTCCAAGTTTTTTATCTCTCTTTTCCTATACTATCCGCTCTACGGGATTCCTACTCTACAACTATTCTACAACTATCGCTATATCGACATAATTGAGCATTGCGTGGGTGGATGTATGTTGTTTTAGTTTTGCGTGGGTGGTTGTGTGTTGATGCCCTCCTTCAGGGTCGCGCTAAGTCATGCCCTAGTTAGTTAGTTAATTTCCCTTATCTGTTTAAATATGTGGCCGTCTTGACTGTCCGTTTTAATTACGGTCATGGCGCGATTTGCTGTTTTTTGTGATTCTTATGTTAAACGACAAGGGCGGTAGGAGGGCTGTTTGATGTACCAGGCGAGGTTCGGTTTTTCGGCCGTGGTGGTTTGCGCGTGGCGAGCTATGATGTTGACTATGGGACAGCGTTTCATATTTTCCGAGGGCAAATTTGGGACAGCGATGGCCGCCTCCACAGGCACTATTATAGTTAGGATTGTTGTTGTTGTTGTTTTCCAGTTTCCCCGTGTCTCGGGTCGTCAGCTGGTGGGATCCCAGGGAACGAATCCATGCTGGCACTACACCGTAGCCGTTCGGTGGTACCCCTATTCCCCGTTGCCGGTGAACAGGGAGACCATCGCTCGGCTCCAGTCCCGTCCGTATCGTGTTTGTCGTCTCACGTCTCATGTGTCTCCGAGCCCACGGGCATCCCCTTGCCCTGTAGCCAATCGCCGAGCTCCGTCCTGAGAGGTTTGTGAAACGGTGCCGTGACCTTTCCAGGTCTCGGTGGGGCTTATATTTTGTCTCTTCCCGTTTGCTTCAGGAGTGCATGTGCCCTGTCGCTAAAGGGCATCTTTATTTGTTGGAGTTTCTGGGCTAGGCATGCTTCATTTTTCAAGGGCTGTGGCTGTGTTGCACAGTTCCAATGTGAGCCTTTGTTTTGGTGCAACATAGTTTATTTGTAGTAATTTGGAACTCCATTCTAAAGGTTTGGCTACGTGATTGCCTGCGTTTAAGTTATAGCAGTGCTGTGCCTTGGGTTTTTGCGGTTTGCCGCAAAGGGGTGTGGGTTGTTTTGTGTAACAGGGTAGGCTCCGAGTTTGAACTTATCATTAAGGGGATCGTTTAGCAGTTAATTTTGTTTGAAAGTTTCATTGCGATTTGGAAGACGTTTCTAAAGATTGCTATACACGTTTCCATGCTACGTGTTATGCACCTTGTATCCAATCAGGGGATTCGAGACAAAGTTTTTTAGCCATTTTGTGGTGCTTATTTGCACCACAAAATTGTAGAGTCCATCCATTTCTTTCTTCTAGCTTGTAGCTTCAGCCGCATCTACACCCTCACGCCAGCACAATGTCTATGGATGTCGTCTACGCTTTTTGTATCAATTTTGGATATTGGTATTTTTTTTAATTTTTTTTTTGTTTGTTTGATTTTTGCATATTTCTGTAGCGTATGTACATTTTTACATTATTTGGTCTGTGCCCCCAGCTTATTGAGTATATATGCGGGCGGATGTGCTCGCCCCGCCACGGACCTGTCTTGTTTATTTTTCTTGTGCTTTAAAGATGTTGCTGTCCGTTTTGGGGCAAGCCCACCCGCTTTCTATTGCTGGGTAGGACAGTTTTTGTACCTGCAAAGTTGTGCTTGTAGATTATATTTTGTGATCTTTGTTTATTCTGTACATACTACACTTAGTATAGTGTGACGGCCTCCGCCGTCTCGGGCCCAAGTTTGTGTTTATTTTACTTTGTGGGTGACCTCTATCGCGGAGGATGTGGAAGTAGGTCAGTCACCTTTTCTGCATTTTTTATTAAAGTTAGGAAAATGTGGTGCCCTCCTCCACATAGGATGTCGTATTCTGTGGGGCCGTAAGTGGGTCATTCTGAGTCGCCATTTTACATGTCATTATCGCATCCTACGTGAAGGAAGGCACCATAGGAGGAATTGTATTCCTACCTAGTCGTTTGAGGGCCCGAGATATCGTGTGCCGATCTCGTTAGCAATGTAGTTAGTACAAATTCATATAATCATGTAGGTCGCATACAAGCGTCCGCCTGCGCATGTGCGCAGTCGAGCACTCCTATGCGATCTTGTTTTTATGTGTCATATTTACAGTTAACAATGTTTGAAATCGCTTTTTGGGACAAAACTCTTCTCCTTCTTCTTCTATCTCCAGGTTTTTGATCTCTCTTTTCCTATACTATCCTCTTAATGGGATTCCTACTCTACAAATATTCTACAACTATCGCTATATCTACCTTATTGAGCATTGCGTGGGTTGATGTATGTTGTTTTAGTTTTGCGTGGGTGGTTGTGTGTTGATGCCCTCCTTCAGGGTCGCGCTTAGTCATGCCCTAGTTAGTTAGTTAGTTAGTTAGTTAATTTCCCTTATCTGTATAAGTATTTGGCCGTCTTGACCGTCCGTTTTAATTACGGTCATGGCGCGATTTGCTGTTTTTTGTGATTCTTTTGTTAAACGACAAGGGCAGTACCGAGTGTTGTTTGATGTACCAGGCGAGGTTCGGTTTTTCGGCCGTTGTGGTATGCGCGTGGCGAGCTATGATGTTGACTTGTGGGACAGCGTTTCATATTTTCCGAGGGGAAAATTGGGACAGCGATGGTCGTCTCCACATGCATTATTATAGGGACCGTATTCACTTGTCAAGGGAGGGACAGAAGCAATACCATGTGTGCTTAGAAAGGGCCTTCCTGCGATTTTTCTGCTAATCGGGTGTTTATAAAAGGGTCCTTTTGTGGGCCCCCAGATCATCCCGTTTGGGTAACATTATAGTTAGGACAGATTCACGTGAAAATATATTGTTACTGATGTGTGACAACTACTCAGGTAGGGATTTGGTGACAAAATAGAATCTACTGTGGTATTATATTACTGTGATAACTACACAAACTCAAACGAAATTCGATTTTGTGCGAGAACTACTCAGTAGGTTAATTATCTTTCAACTAACCATTTTAACTATTCTCTGTTGATGTGTGACAACTACTCAGGTTGGCTAACCCTTAGGACAGACCCATGTGAAACATACTTGAGTCGTGTGTGACAACTACTCAGTAGCATAATCATCTTTCATCCTTAAAGACACAAATTACTGGGAAGTAATATAAGAAAAACAGCGGTTGTTACCCACACACGGGCCCGGGGATGGACTCTGCTGATCCAAGGCAGCTGGCTGGGGAGGGGGAGGGCCTGGACAACACCAGGGATGTTTGCGATATGGTTGCGGACCTGGTGGCGAGCCCTGCAGGGGGGAGCTCGGAGACAGAGGTCCTTGAGCCCCTTCCTGGAGGGCCCGCCCCTCAGGGTAAGGATTGGGAGGGCCAGATTAGGCAAAAAACCCTCGCCCTGCCGGGATCCCTGGGGTCAAACATGACCTCTACCCCAAAACCCGGGTCTTCTAAAGGGAAGGTGGCCCCTGATCAGACTGATCAGAGCCAGGCAGCAGGTCAGAAGCGGGATAGGACATACCTGTCAAGCGACTCAGAGGGGGAGTCCTTCGACGGGCGCCCATTACCTAAGGCCATAAACCTTGGATTGGGGGAGGGGGTGGAAGACCTAGATTCAGTCCTGGTCATTGACTCTGGGGCCGAGGAGGAGGACATGGAGAAAGGGGGCTTCACGGAAGTGAGCAAAAAAAAATGGGAGGACCCACAAAGAGGGGAGCATGGCTAGGGCTAGGGCTCAATCCCACGTCCCTACCCCCGCCTCAAGCAAGGAAAGAACGGAGGCGCGCCAAACAGTGGCGACGGGCATGACGTACGTTTACGTTATATTCGCGCTGGTGGGGGGCGCTTTCCCCATACAGAAAATGGACCAGCTTCAAGACCTACATAGGGGAGGTCATCGAAGCCCATGTCCCTGGGAAGGGAAAGGGTCCCATTTTCAAAATCCCGGTTGCCAAAGAAGTAAAAGCGAAGGGTTTTCACTACCAGGGACTCGAACTCAAAATTACAATCGGCACAAGCTTAGCGGAACTACAAGGTAGCGCAAACAACGCGCGCAATAAACAGCAACAAAAAATGACATACGCAACACTGAACATCGGGGCAAATATCAGGCATGAAAAACTCAGGGAGATGTTTGACTTTGGGCGCTATCAGATTTGCGATGCACGTAGGATAGCGTCCAGGGGTAGTCAAATTGACATTTAATAAGGAAACACCGACTTTCGAGCTAACCAGTACAGCAGATATCACTTATCCTCTGCAACCATGCTTTTTGCAGTATTTGCGCTGTCAAAAATGTCAAAAATATGGACACTCGGAAAAAAACTGCAGAAGTAAAAAAAACACATGCCCGCATTGTGCTGGGATCCATAAGCACAATGAATGCAAAACTAAATATAATAAAAAATGCGCAAACTGCGGATTAGCCGGCCATGGAGTAGCATGGCGCGGGTGCAACATTTTCCTCAATTACAAGGCGCAAATCGACCAAATAAACGGTCAAATAGCCAGAGATTGGGAACAAAAAAAAGCCCAAACACAAAACAACGCGCAAGAAATCAGGCGCTCCAGTGCGGCTTATACCGCACCCCCCAGTGCGGCTTATACCGCAACCCCCAGTGCGGCTTATACCGCAACCCCCAGTGCGGCCCATACCGCACCCCATGCACACAACACAAAGGAGACCTACACAAAAATGGAGGTCGAAACGCTAATCACCGCGGCGATAAAAAAAGCCACGAGCTCAATCTTGCACGAGCTCAACAAACAAAATCTGCTGAGCACCAAAGCGTCAGATGAGGTCATAGACCTCGTCGTCCAAAACGCCACCACAAACATAATGGAAACCGACAACATGAATACGTCGGGCACCACAGGGGTACACACCGCAAATAGCGAGAACCCCCAATCACCTACAGAAGCAACGAAAGAAAAAGAATTAAGCACCGCACCTGCACCCGCACAAAATAGGCGGAAAACAATAATCCCAAGGAGGCAACATAACAAACGCGAACCACAAGAGCTCTTAAGGAAAAACGCGGGCTACAGCTCCACCGATCCTAGACCAAGGATCAAGGGTGGACGTAAAAACTCACGCCGTTAAAACAAAAAATATATTACTGCCTAATTATGGATCCCAGCACCACTGCTAAAATCCGCGTGTTACAGTGGAACGCCCGTAGTCTGTCTGGCAAGGAGAACGGAACAAAACTCGGGGCCTTAGGCCACTATCTAGAAACTTTAGGCTACACACCGGAGGTAATAGCTATTCAAGAAACTTTCTCAAAAAAAGATAGTAAACCAACAAAACTTCCAGGATATAAAACCCCGGTCAGTTTCAGTAGGGAAAAGGGGAAACATGGGGGAGGACTAGCCACCTTTATCAAATCAGGACTAGATTCGGAAGAAATCAAATTTAGACACACAAAAAAAGAAATAGAGGTGGTGATCGTCAGACTTTTTGGACAAAATGAAAACATAGACATCGTTAACTTTTATGCACCACCCCAAACACATGTAACGTCTGACGATTATGATGAAATTTATAAAAAAAGTGGGGAAAAAATCAGTTTTCTTGGGGGACTTCAATGCCAGACATGAACTATGGGAGACAAACCACAACCCCACATACGACAAACGGCGAGGCCTAGAACTGGTCGAGTTCATAAATAGCACAGATTACGTAATCTTAAACACGGGGTGTGGCACACGACTCAACGTCGAGCGCGGAAGCACGAGCGCCATAGACTTAACACTGGTCAGCGCATCACTATGCCGATCTAGTGAGTGGCACGTGGGAGACGACACGATGGGAAGCGACCACTTCCCCATCCTGACGTCGCTCAACGTCACTCACAAATGCGTAACGCAGCGGCCTGCCCGACGTTGGAAATTAGACAAAGCAGACTGGGACCTCTTTAGGCAGCAACTTAAACACATTAACATATCCCTCGAAGGCACAAATATCGATAAAAGCAATGAGGATTTTGTTTCGGAAATAATGGCGGCATGTGAAAAATCAATACCAAAAACGCAACCAAAAAATAAGCATAAAAACACCCTGCCATGGTGGGATGAAAATTGTAGCGAGGCAGTCAAAAAGAAAAATAAAATATACTATAAATACAGGAAAAACAAAACAGCCGCACTTTTAGAAGAATATAGACGGGTAAGGGAGGAAACAAAATACCTTTTAACACAAACAAAACAACAAGCCTGGAGGGATTTTGTGTCTATTCTCACATATAAAACAAACTCTAAGAAAATTTGGGACACAATAAAAAGATTTAATGGAAAACCACTAAAACCGGTAGAAGTTTTAAAACAAGGAAACGCAAGATATCACGAAAACAATGAAAAAGCAGAAATCTTAGCACAACACTACCGGAAAGTCTGCAGTAACGAAAATTTGGACCAAAATTTTAGGCGCATTAGGGAAACGCAGTACCCAATGATTGAGCAGGCCGTTCAAGACGCCGATCGTGCCGTGCATACAATGCGAACTTCTCCCATAGGGAGCTACAGAGCGCGCTTAATAAGAAAAAGAGCACCGCCCCGGGGCAGACACGGTTCACTACGACATGTTAAAAAATCTACCAGAAAAGGGAAAAAATCAACTTCTCGCACTAATAAATAAATCTTGGGACGAGGGGACCCTCCCTACACAATGGAAGGAGAGCACCATCGTCCCAATATTAAAACCAGACAAGGACCCCCACGAGCCGAAATCGTATAGGCCGATTTCACTCACATCAACCATATGTAAAATCATGGAAACCATGGTAGCATCTAGATTAGCAGCACACATTGAGAAAAACAACCTCTTAGCAAATGAACAATCAGGTTTTAGAAAACATAGATCTACCATTGATCAAATCACCAGACTGGAATCCGCCATCCGAAAGGCAAAACTAATGAAACACTCACTGGTAGCGATATTTTTGGATTTAGAAAAAGCTTTCGACCTACTATGGACTAGGGGGGTCCTCCTAAAACTAAACAAATTCGGAATTCAAGGAAAAATGTTAACCTGGATCAGAGACTTTTTGACTGATAGAAAAATGAACGTAAAAATAGGTAGCGAGGTGTCCGGTTTTTATGAATGCGAGAACGGTTCCCCCAGGGGTCGGTGCTATCTCCTATCCTTTTCAACCTATTAATGAACACACTGCAGGAAACACTTAATGCATTACCGCTGGAAATATCCATGTTCGCAGATGACGGCTTAGTATGGAAAACCGCGAAAAAACCGAAAAGTGCCATTCCTGCATTACAAAAAGCGTTAAATGCCATACATGATTGGGCTACGAATTGGGGCTTCAAATTGTCAACTGAAAAAACAACAGTGGTAGTTTACAATAGAAATTTCGCAGATACAAAGGGCATGCCCAGGCTGACGTATGACGGGCAGGAAATAAAGTACGCCGGTCATGCCAAATTCCTGGGCATGTACTTTGACAGCAATCTAACATGGAGACTGCACATTGAAAACCTGGTGTCCAGGTCCCAGCGGGACCTAAATGTGCTAAGGGCGGTCTCGGGGGCAAACTTTGGAGCAGACAAGAAAACCCTGATCAAAATGTACACAGCACTCATAAGAAGCAAAATTGATTATGGCTGCCAAGCATACGCGTCTGCGGCGCCCTCACACCTGAAAAAACTAGATAGCATAATAATAATAATAATAATAATAATAATAATAATGTCTTTATTTTAAGAGGATAACATATTTAGTACAATTACTAATCTAACATATGGTCCTCTATCTAAAACATAACCTAATATATACATATATATCACATATAAAACATAACCTAATATCCTCTATCTAAAACATAACCTAATATATACATATATATCAACAAATATCACATTGGTCCAGGAATACTAAACTTATAAAATGACATTTTTTATTAACAAATATAAGTTGAATTAGTTTAGCGTTTTCCATTAAGAACATGTAAAATGTATCATTTGATAAAATTAAGCGTAATAATATTAAGATTGTAATATTGAAATTTTAAGAGCAATTTGAGCAAACCTCAGCCATTAAAATCAACTGGAGTTGATGTAAAGTACTTCTGTTGTGGTAAAATACCATTATAACATAACGCGGTAGAGACGCGCGTTATAGAAATATGAATAAGAATCGTACTGGAAATGGAGGAGGGGCGCGTGGCGGAAACCGATGTCCAAACAGCACGCCCCGTACACCCATACCAGTTTGATAATCCTTGAGAATTAAGAACATGTAAAATGTAACATTTGGTAAAATTAAGCTAAATAATTATACTATTAAGATTGTAATATTGAAATTTTACGAGCAATCTGAGCAAACCACTGACATTAAAAGCAACTGGAGTTTATGTAAAGTACTTCTGTTGTGGTAAAATACCATTATTATAACATAACGCGGTAACGACGCGCGTTATAGAAATGTATACAGGAATCGCACTGGAAATGGGGAAGGGGCGCGTGGCGGAAACCGATGTCCAAACAGCACATCCCATACACCCAGACCAGTTTGATAGTCCTATAATATCACTAATATTGGATTTATAAATTAAACAGTACCTTTAGTAGCTCATTTTTTGTACACATAATACACAATCTATTTAAAGGGACCACCCGTCCGGACATATCTATGTATTAAGTAATTACAGTGTGAAGATATGACTTAATTCTAGTTTTGAAGCTACATAGGGATGGTGATTGTCGGATGTCGTTTGGTAGTGAGTTCCACAACTTAGCTCCGGCTACGGAAAATGCATTGTCATAGTACCTTGTTCGTGAGTAAGGGACGTTAAGTAAATCATTTTCTACAGATCGTAGTTTGCGATCATGAGTTTCGGATACTTTTATAAACCGCTCTGAGAGATAATCAGGAGCTAGATAATTTAGCGTTTTATACATTAGGATAGACTCGTGATATTGAACGCGCTTATAAAACGGTAGCCAATTTAGCTCCCTAAACATTGTTTCTGATGGGGTCATGATGTCGGCTTTCAATACAATACGTGCTGCCCGCTTTTGGAGTTTCAGCAGTCTGTTTATACTAGTAGCTGAGCAGTGTCCCCATACCATACACCCGAAGTCAAATATTGGTAAAATGTAAGACTTATAATATTGCTTGAGGCCTTGTTTATCGATGTATTTAGATAGAAGCTTCATAAGCGTGATCTTTTTGGTTATATTCTGACATACCCTATTAATCTGTGATTCCCAATTTAGCGTGTTATCAATCGTTATTCCTAGTAGTTTTTGAGTATCGACGTTTTTGATGAGCTCATTATCAATATATATCTGCAATGCTTCGCTATTAGCTAATTTATTGCGGCTACCAATTAGCATAACTGCTGTTTTCCCTATATGCACAAACATTTTATGCAATACGCACCAATGTTTGAAGTCTTGGGCACCTAATTGGAGCTTATTTTCTACAGCAGTTGTTGTTTTACTTGATGTATGCATAGTGGCGTCATCTGCATATAAGTCCAGGTAAGTTCCGCTTACAAATAAGGGTAGGTCATTCACAAATAAAAGAAAGAGAACGGGCCCTAGTACTGAACCTTGGGGTACACCGCTGTTGTTACTAAGCATGGGAGATCTGATACTTTCATTTACAATGCATTGTTTTCTTTCCGTTAGGTAGGACTGAACCCAAGTTAGAGATGCTTGGTCAAACTTATATGCGGCTAGTTTTGATATTAATATCGTATGATCTACAATGTCGAATGCCTTTCTTAGATCAAAAAAGACAGCTCCATTTATTTCACCTTTGTCAATGTTGCTTAGCCATCTGATTTGTACAGGCCACGGCCCTCCGAATCGCTACTGGGGCATACAGGGGAACGCGGAACCTGGACCTGGAGATTGAATGCAGCGTCATGCCCCTGCACCTGCGGAGGGATGAACTGCAACTCAAGTACTGGGCCCGCTCAAGCAGTCTTAGGGAAAGTCTCCCCATAAACGAAATGATCGCCGACACGCCCAATCATGTTAAAAGAGATAGGTTAAGAGGAAAGATCCCCTATATTATCAAAGTCCAGGACCTAATTAAAAACCATGACCTCGAGCAGGTCAAAACAGCGGAACAAACATATCCGAGAGTTTTTAACTTAAGAAGCCTATGCGCAAAAACAACACTAACGGGTGTCATAAAGAAAAATGAAACATCACAGAAAAAATGCAATGAGATCGCAGAATCACACATCAGTGAAAACTATAAGCAAGCGCTTAAAATTTTCACTGATGGAAGCAAAGATGCTGACATAAAAGGAACGGGGTGTGCTTTCACAATACCAGAATTAAACTTCGACCAAAAATTCAAACTTAACCAGCACCTCACAGTCTACACTGCAGAACTTATAGCCATACAAAAAGCTTTGGAATGGATACAGGAACAAAAACCCGATAGTGTTGTTATACTAACAGACTCATTAAGCTCAATACAAAGCATAAACTCTGGGAATAGCACTACAAGACCAGATATACTGCAGGACATTCATATCCTAATACACAAAATTCTAAAACAAGGTATCACCCTGAACATAGATTGGATTCCCTCCCACTGCAACGTGCAGGGGAATGAGCGCGCAGACACACTGGCCAAAGAAGCTCTGACCCGGGGAAAGGCACTTGACTACCTCCCCACCCCACAAGAAGTATACGCAATCATTAAGGCCAGCATCAAAAAGGAATGGGCGCGCATATGGCAGGGGCAACACGGCTTTAGACACTCGATCTGTCAGTCCTTGACCCCGAAATTGGTACAATATAGCGACAGCCGAAAGCTCGATCGCATATATACACGACTAAGACTCGGAGTCAACGGACTAAATGCACACAACATCTTCTATAGCGAGGCCGATCCATTATGCGGGCACTGTGGCGGGGTGGAGTGTGTTCAACACTACCTCGCAGAGTGCCCCGCACACGGCCCCGCCAGAAGGGAACTAAAGGGAGAACTGATAACATTAGGATATCAAGGGGAGATAAACGCGGTTTCTCTGCTCAATCTAAATTCACAGGAAATGAGGGACGCGGTCTTCAAATTCTTTGAGAAAACAAACTACCTGGACAAAATATAGGGGAAAACTAAGGGCGCAGACTAAAATTAATCGCATTGTACCGTAAAACACACCCCGTACGAGAATACATACTTTAAACCAAAATCTCTAGAGACCCGAGTTCAGAACATTAAAATAAATATTCGAACCGCACCTTAGACGCTACCAACCAAAAAGGGCCGTAGTGATCAAAGGGCGGCCGTCTCACAGCGAAAAGGGGAACAAAGTCAACGATAGGCGCTGTGGTTGCGGCCTCGGCTTTGCACTAAGGAGTGCCTATCGGTGACAGCGATCCCTGGATCACTGTTAGAAGACCATAGCAGAACGGGGCATGGACTCACCACAAGGAAAATCCATGGCCCCGACCCACTCTCCAGAGGGGGTGTGGCAAGCGAGAAAGTAAGACAAGGTGTAGCGTTGTGGTTGCGGCCCCCTGGCTTTGCACTTATGAACGCTGCACCAAAGCCCTAGCTGATCGGGAGCCACACAGCCCGAAAGAGGACCACACGAAAGCACGCCGGGACTGGGCATGGACCCACCACAAGGAAAATCCGTCGCCCAGCCCCTCCTGAGGGGGTGAGGCAAACGGGAAGTCAGAACGAGACGTAGCGCTGTGGTTGCGGTCCTTGGACTTTGCACTTAGGAGCGTTGCGTCAAAAGCCTGGTTGATCGAGAGCCACACAACCCAAAGGAAAACGGCACAACAGCACACTAGCAAACAAAGCCTCTCCTTCAGGAACGCATACAGAAAAGTGGGACAGAAATAAGAAACAAGACGCCTTATCACATCTTTTTCTTTCTTTTTTCGCAACTTTCGCTTTCGAATAAAGGATGTACATTATAAGGTTACCCAAACGGAATGACCTGGGGGCCCTCAAAAGGGCCTTCTGCATACCACCACGACTGAAAAACCGCATCTCGCCTGGTATATCATACAGCCCTCCGTACTGCCCTTGTCGCATAACATAAAAATCACCAAAAACAGCAAATTGCGCCATGACCGTAGTAAAGACAGACGGTCAAGATGGCCACATATCAATACAGACAAGGGCAATTAACTAACTAACTAGGGCATGACTTAGCGCGACCTGAAGGAAGGCTTTTAACACACACAACCACCCACGCGAAACTAAACCAACGTAGATATAGCGATAGCTGTAGGATAGGAATACAGTAGAGAGGATAGTATAGAAAAGAGAGATCAAAAACCTGGAGTTAGAAGAAGAAGAACAAGAGTTTTCTCAAAAAGCGATTTCAAACATTTTTATTTGTGTAAATATGAAACATTAAAAACAAGATCGCATAGGAGCGCTCGACTGCGCACGTGCGCAGGCGGACGCTTGTATGCGACCTTCATGATTATATAACAATTTGCACTGACCACTTTGACTAAAGAGATTGGCAAACGTTGTCTCGGGTCCCCAAACGGCTAGGCAAGAATACTTTTATTTCTACTATGATGCCTTCCTACACGTAGGATGCGATAGTGATATGCAAACATGGCGACACAAAATGACTCTCCTACCGTCCCACAGAATACGACATCCTGCGTCGAGGAGGGCATCGCCTTTCCTTAACTTCAAACGAAAAAGCATGAAAGGGGATTGACCTACTTTCCACATCCTCCGCGATAGAGGTCACCCACTAACTAAAATAAATACGAATTTGGGCCCGAGACGGCGGAAGCCAACACACCATGTTAATATGTTATATGTTGTATGTACAGAAGAAACAAAACACAAATATAATCTTCAAGCACAACCTTGCAGGTACAAAAATTGTCCTTCCCAGCAACTGTGGGCGGATGGGCTTGTCCCAAAAAGGACAACAACACAAAGGAGATCGGCTAACGTTGTCTCGGGCCTCCAAATGGCTAGGCAGGAATACACTTTCCTCCTATGGTGCCTTCCTTCACGTAGGATGCGTTAATGATATGCAAACATGGCGACTGACCCACTTATGGTCCCGCAGAGTGCGGCATCCTACGGCGAGGAAGGCATCACTTTTTCTTAACTTAAAACGGCAAATGCATAAAAAGGGATTGACCTAATATGCACATCCTCCGCGATAGACGTCACTCATTAACAAAATAAATACGAGTTCAAGCCCGAGACGGCGTAGGCCGGCACTTCATGTTATTATGTTACATATTGTATGTACAGATAAACCAAAAAAACAACAACACAAAATATAAACCACTAGCTTAATCTTGCAGGTACAAAAACTGTCCTCCCCAGCAACTGTGAGCGGGTGGGCTTGCCCTAAAACGGACAACGCCACCTTTAAGGCACAAGAAAAACAAACAAAACAGGTCCGTGGCGGGGTAAGCACATCCGCCCGCATATATACTTAAAAAATAGACCACTCAACAAGATGGGGAAACAGACCAAACAATGTAAAAATGTACATACGTTACATAAATATACAAAAATCAAATAAAAAAAAAATAAAAAACAAAAATACCAATATCAAAATGACCCTTTCCTGCTCTGACACGGTTCGGCATATTGACAAGCAAACGATTATAACGTCGAGTAGAAGACAAAATGGACCGACTGCAGCGGACTTACGATAGACACGGACGGACGGGGCTGGAGCCGAGCGATGGTCTCCCCATTCACCGGCAACGTGGAATGGGGGTAGCACCGAACGGCTAAGGTGTAGTGCCAGAATGGATTAGTTCCCTGGGACCCCACCAGCTGACGACCCGCGACACGGGGAAACTGGAAACAACAACAACAACATTACCCACACACCGCGCTTAGGCAACCATCACCTACCGTCAATCTACACTTGGACCTGAGACGGGGGCGTCAAAGCGAGACACTGTGGTTGCGGCTCATTTGCTTTGCACTTATGGGTGCCCCGCCGAAGATACCCCCGACAAAGGACAAACCAATGACCCTCCCATACCTTTAACATCATAACAGACCACGGGCAAGGGTGCATCATCAGAAAATCCCATAGCCCGAAAACTCCCACGGACATGCTTGAACCTACGGCGACAAGCCGATTCGGGACACTGTGGTTGCGGATCATGTGCTTTGCACTTATGAGTGTTCCGATGAGGTAACATGCCGCGGCAGGACAGGCAGCCCCCATGGGAAGGTAATTCTTCACAATAACCGCGCCACCCGTTAACTTGGTTTTGAACAAGTTACCCTAAGAGCCGGACCGTGCCTTTGTGGGGGGACTCCCCGCTCACAAGCCCGGCCCGCCCTGTGCACAGATTGGGAAGCCAAAATATGTGACGGATGGCGCGGTCATATTAACACAAGCGCAATATGCACTAATGACTTTTGTTTGTATTACAGGTACAGGTGGGACCCCGGGGGACAAGAAACTGAACACAACTACACTGATCCGAGCGCACACATGGGGTCCCAAAGCTCTAATCCGACTTTTCTATTTCAGGAACGAGAGGAGGCTCGACGGGGAGCGTCAGGACAACATCCTGAGGGCACCTGGGAGAAAGCCCGAACTGGGCTCCCCCCTAGGTACCAACAGAATGAAGTCCCCGGAAGTATGCAAAGCGAAGGCATAAATACTGCCAGAACAGAGCATACAAACGGGGACAGGTCACGCGCTAAATATCTTTATAGGCGGGGCAACGGCAATATCCACCATTTGCTAGGTATTTGGAAATAGGAAGTCCCTTAAAAATGCCTTTTGGAAGACCATTCAAAAATAAAAATTAGCGGGATTGCAAAACGGCTGATTAGCCTCATCACTGCCTTTCCCAAACAAACACATACCTCCAAACACATCACGAAGACACACCTGTCCAATTTTGAACCCCACTTGCATAGGCAGGTCTCCGTGATGAGAGCACGGGTACTAGGACTTTTTGCAATAGCCGGAATTGGCTGGTCTATTAGTCACCCATCCTGGCTCACTTTAGATGCCTGTTCAAAATTCAAAAATTTCATGCGTTATCACTCTTTAACAAGCATCGTGACCGAAGGCGTTTTCTTTGCCATGTCAGGGGAGGAGGCAGAGAATAATGGAAGCCAGAACTGATAATGTATGTTAGCTTTTTTCCTCGGCCAGACATTCGAAAACAGGGCTGTGCTCTGACACATTTGGCGGTCGAAATTGGCAACACGTCATCACATAGTAGAGCCTGTCTTTGGTCTTATTTCTGCACTCAAAATTCTAAAATCGCTACAGAACTGTGTTTCTAAGGACAAACGCTGTTCCTTGGGTGCGATTTGTGCCTTCCTCCGATTAAGAGTTCAGTATATTCCCATTGGTCAGCTGACACCTGTCGAATTGACAAGTGCCAGCACATTGGAGGCCCTGGGAAGAGCAGTTCATAAACTAATCCCATTTAGCGAGATGGGGGTAGCCCCTATGTGCTTTTAGCGCCCGGTTACCTTACAAAATCTATCAAGTCAAATCTTACAACTACCCATTCTAAATCATAGTATACTCTGTTGATGTGTGACAACTACTTATGTCGGCTAAAAGTAAGGACAGACCCAAATGAAATATACGTGAGTCATGTGTGACAACTACTCGTGTTGGCTAACAGTTAGGACAGACCCAAATGAAATATACGTGAGTCATGTGTGACAACTACTCATGTTAGCTAACAGTTAGGACAGACCCTAATGAAATATACGTGAGTCATGTGTGACAACTACTCAGGTCGGCTAACAGTTAGGGCAGACCCTAATGAAATATACGTGAGTCATGTGTGACAACTACTTATGTTGGCTAACAGTAAGGACAGACCCAAATGAAATATACGTGAGTCATGTGTGACAACTACTCATGTTGGCTAACAGTTAGGACAGACCCTAATGAAATATACGTGAGTCATGTGTGACAACTACTCATGTTGGCTAACAGTTAGGACAGACCCAAATGAAATATACGTGAGTCATGTGTGACAACTACTCATGTTGGCTAACAGTTAGGACAGACCCAAATGAAATAGACATGAGTCATGTGTGACAACTACTCAGGTCGGCTAACAGTTATGATAGACCCATTTGAAATATACTTGAGTCATGTGTGACAACTACTCATGTTGGCTAACAGTTATGATAGACCCAAATGAAATATACTTGAGTCATGTGTGACAACTACTCAGGCAATGTTGATCATTCAACTAACCGTATTAAGTATAATCTATTGATGTGTAACTTTTAGATAACTCAGGGAGAATAATTGTGACAAAATAGAATCTTCCAACTTACAGTTAGGACATTCCATATGAAATATACTGTGTCGACAACTGCTCCGGTAGTATTATGATATAACATCTATACCCTCTTGGTGTGTGACAACTACTCAAGTCATATTATGGTGACAAAATAGAATCTTCCAACAAACATTTGCGACAGTTACTTTCAAAATCAAAATAAAATCATGAAAAAAATGTGTTGTGAGCAATTGTCCTATTTTCAATTAAGGTTGTGGGCAGTTGTCTAGTGAGCAATTGCTTTGTTAGCAACTGTCTTATGAACAATTGTCTTGTGAGCAACTATCTTGCGAGCAATTATCTCGTGAGCAACTATCATGGAATCTGCAGTTGTGTGTTCTAAGATGACTGATTAGACCGACTCTAGCTTTGAACTGTCTGTTGCAGGCAGAACAACAAAGGTCAGAGAAAGACACCTCTGTTGGTGATGCCTCAGCTCTTGTTTTGCGTTGTGCACGTCTCTGCTTAGCTTGGCTGATTTTTTTGCCTCATATTTACTGGCAACTCTCCTGATGAGGCCTTGCCATTTTGCTCGGTCCTGTGCAATTTCTTCCAACGACAGTGCTGGAATGTTGAAGTTCCTGAGGGAGGCGTCGAGGGTGTCCTTATATCTCTTTTTCTGACCTCCACGGACACGTTTTCCCATTTCTAGTTGTTCACCATAGAGTATTTTCGTTGGCAACAGTTCCACAGCCATCATGGTAACATGGCCTGTCCATCTTAGCTGTGCCAGTTTCAGAAGCGTATGTACACTCTGCATCCCTGCCCTTTTCAGGACTGCTTTGTTTGGAATTCTATCTTGCCGCGTAATCTTTAAAGTTTTCTTAGACAACTTGTATGGAAGTGGTTCAGTCGTTTGGCATGCCGTTGGTAAACTGACCACGTTTCACATGCATATAATAGTGTTGGCAGCACCGCAGCTCTATAAACTTTCAGCTTTGTGTTAAGCCGTATTCCACTTCGATCCCAAGCACTACCACGTACACAGCCGCATGTTGCACTAGCTTTGGCCACCCTGGCATTGACTCCAGCATCTATGTGCAAGACTCTTGACAATGTGCTTCCAAGGTAGGTGACTTTGTCTACCACTTGAATCTTTGACCTTTCACTGTGATGGTGGGCTCCTTGTACGGTTTGCTAGGTGCTGGTTGATAAACAACTTCAGTCTTTCTTTTTGGTGCTGATTGTGAGGTCATAGCTGTCACAGGAGTCAGATACCCTTTACCATGCCGTCAGCATAGAACTCATCTAGCACCTCTGTCGGCACATAAGATTTGGCTTGTAACCCTTTTAGATTGAAAAGCTTCCATCAAAGCGATATATTATAGGTATACCATTGTCACCCTCCTAGAAAGCATATGACAGCATGGCAGAAAAAAGCATGCTGAAAATGGTTGGATCTAGTACACAGCCTTTCGACACAATTTGTCACAAGGAATGGCTCTGAAACCACCCCATCCCCCCAGCCGTCATTTTGGACCCGTGCAAGCATACGATCGTGGAACTGCCCCATCATTGCTATGAACTTGGTTGGACAGCCAAACTTCGTCATTATTTTCCAAAGACCCTCGCGACTGACTGTGTCAAATGCTTTGGTGAGATCAACAAAGGTCATACAGAGGTCCATGTTTGTTCCTGGCATTTCTCTTGAAGCTGCCTTCCTGTGAAGATCATGTCAATTAATCCCAGTCCTTTCTGAACCCACACTGGCTTTCTAGTGAAGCCCTGACTGTTCAAGGTGTTCATTCAGACGGTTAAGTAGAACTCTTGCGAGGACCTTCCCAGCAAGTGACATTAAAGAGATTGCCACGATGATTGTGCTTCATATACTGTAAAATTCCTATATTAAGACCACCTTTGGGACAGTTTAAAGGTGGTCTCGTTTTAGGAGACACTGGGTGTAGCAAATACAAAGAAAGAATAACTGAAACCTTCAATATAAGTTTTAGCCTTAATTTTAGGTGGTCTTAATAGCGGAATTTTACTTTGTTGTTCTTGAATCAGTCTTCTTTAGTTAGAAAGAAAATGATTGGAAACGAAACAAGCGTAAGTGAATACGGAAACAAAAGATACCATGCCTAAAATTAGCTTAAACAAAGTTTGAAATCATCATTATTTTGTTTCCTTATTGTCTCATAGCTGTATTTTTTTTTTTTTTTTTTTTTTGTTTTGTTTTTTACTTAATATCGGCTAAGAAGCGAACATGGTGACATTAACTCACATAGCCTTTTTACTACATCGATTGGATCGAACTTGTGTTGTGCAAAATATGTAACGAAATGGACTGGTAGCGAATTGTACTAAGGACACAGCCTGTCCAGGCAAAATAGTTTGAGTCAGACCGTCCAATGCTTATAAGCGTTTTTTGTTTCATTGGGATGTCATTTCATCTGATCTCAATGTCGGGTAAAAGTCTCTCAAAATTGGAAGAAACGTCTCAAAAATAACCATTATAGTGTTGACGGGGACGTTAAATAAAAGTGAAGGGAATGATCATGAATCGATACAATTAACACACAGCTATCAAACAAACATTCCTGACGCGAGGAAACTGACGAGAGAAGCGACATATAAGACCTACAGGTTAAAGACTCTGGTCCCGATATCGTGAGGTTGTTGAGGTTTATGAAGGAGAGCAGCTCTTTCTTCTGTTAGAGTCTGATACATGGGTGGTAACTTTGCTATTAGTCGAAATAAAGTGACATTCCGCTTTAAGACCACCTAAAATTAAGACTAATTCTGCTTTAAAAAGATTATTTAGAAGGGTGCAGTTATTCGTTCTTCGTGTTTTCTACACACAATGTCTTCTGGTCAGGTACCAACTTTGGGACTGTTCAAAAGTGGTCTTAAAGACCACTTTTGAACAGTCCAAAAGGTGTTCATAATATAGGAATTTTACTGTATAATTAAACAACTCTAGGCTTGGCGAGCAAACAGTTTCTTGTGTGTATGCCTTCTTACCCGGTAAGAGTCAACAGAACTACCAACTGCAATCGGTTGTGGACAAGATAGAGGAGATACAGATTTTCCAAGATCCAAGGATCATCATTGCTGAGTTCGAGTTGGCGGTTATCCAGTCAGTTTCCATGGTACTTAGACCTCAAGTCAGGAATGCTTCTACCACCTTTGCCAAAGTGCACGGAGAAAGATACAATACGAGTCAAAAGATCTACGAGGGGGGTGCTGCAATCGGTTGTGGACAAAACGGAGGAGATAAGGATTTTCCAAGATCGATGAGTTCGAGTTGGCGGTTATCCAGTCAGTTGCCATGGTAAAGTCACAACCCAGGGCGGCTTCTACCACCGAAGAAAGATACAAGAACTTATTGCCAGGTTCAAGCACAAATGCAGCCTGATGGTCCTTCAGCACCACTTCTTGTTAGACACATCACACCTTGATTCCCCATTCATTGTTGGAATGTCCACAAGGCTACTATGGAAGGTCGGGATGGTACTAACAATGCCTGTGAGTGGTTCAATGATAGTGAGTGAGTGAATGTTTGAATTTTACGTCTCACCAACAGCTAAGGTCATACGGAGACGGGACCTCGGTTTAAAGACTCATCCGAAAGTCTGGAGAAGACCGGGATCGATCTTGCGACCTCCTGGTTTACAAGGCGAGTAGCATAACCACTACCCCACGGAGGCAATGATAGTTCCCATAAACTATAGATAATAGTTAAAAACACAAAATGACAATAAAATCATGAAAAAAATGTATTGTGAGCAATTATCTTATTTTCCATTAAGGTTGTGGGCAATTTTCTTGTACGCAATTGTCTTGGTAGCAACTGTCTTGTGAGCAATTGTCTTGTGTGCCAATGTCTTTGCACCGTTTAAATTATAATTGTTGTGGTGGTGTTGTGTGTGTGTGTGTGTGTGGGGGGGGGTGCATTACTTTCCTCTGAAAACATTTCTTCTTGGAATGTAACATCTGGGACTGGAACAAATCATCGAAAAATTGATGACCCCTAGATGACCTTGACATATTTTAGTTTTTTTATTACATATACTATTTAAGTTCAAGCTTGCGTTCATCTCCTAGCCCCGATCAGTTGGGGGCTTAAACTTAAACACTACAGTAAAATTCCTATATTAAGACCACCATTGGGGCTGTTCAAAAGTGGTCTTCAAGACCACTTTTGAACAGTCCCAAAGGTGGTACCTGACCAGAAGACATTGTATGCAGACAACACGAAGAAAGAATAACTGAACCCTTCTAAATAAGTTTTTTTAAATCAGAATTAGTCTTAATTTTAGGTGGTCTTAACAGCAGAATTTCACTGTATATATAATCAGCTAAACAGTGTTGACGGGGACGTTATACCTCAAATCAAACAAACAATCAGCTAAATGAGTTAATGAAGCTGCATGAGTACCAAAGGTCAAGGTCACTCACTGAACGTTGTTCAGGGTCACTCAGGTATCAAAAGAAGCCTCCGTGGTGCAGTGGTTACGCTACTCGCCTTGTAAACCAGGGATCGCAGGATCGATCCCGGGCTTCTCCAGACTTTCGGATGAGTCTTTAAACCGAGGTCCCGTCTCCGTATGACCTAAGCTGTTGGTGGGACGTAAAACTAAAACCCACTCACTCAGGTATCAAAATAAACTATTTTTGTTTAAAAGAAAAATCTGGACAAACTTAAGCTAAATTTCATATGAAGCCGGAACGAAGTTTACGTCACATGACCAAGATGGGTACCATGGCTGAAACCCTTAAAAACTCTGTTTCTCAGAAACCAATGATTCTATAATTCTCACAGTACTCATGTGACCGGTTCAGCATCACGAAAACACAACTAAATAACCCCTTTGGGGTTTACAGGGGTTTAAATAATTTCTTTTCTCATTTCTGCCCCAAAACCATAGATTTCGGGTACTCGTTAGAACCGCCTCGTCCAGGCGTTTCCAACGAGGTCGTTAGAACCGCCTCGTCCAGGCGTTTCTAACGAGGCTTTGAGCAGAAATATGAGAAATATCAGAGCTTTTATCTGGAAATTTTCACTTTCTCTTGTGGTAGAATTTTCAATACATTTGTATAGGCGTGTTTTCGTGATGGGACCTTGGTCAAGTTATCAGGTTGTTATTGAAACTTACATGTAATGAGAAATTATTTTTCTTTTACCAATTTAATACGGGGAAATCCCTAAATGGATCACTGGCAAACAGTGCAGGTCCAGATCAGACGCTGCAAAACGCGGCGTCTGATACGACCTTCGCCGTTTGCGAAATATTCAACACTTTTTAATCACTTTGTCCGATACCCTTGAATTTTGAAGTGGACTCCTGCTATGTATAAGGTGGGAGATTCCATTCTACACAAAATAGGTTAATCCATTGTATGCAGGAAACCTCTAAAGGGGTACCTTGGCAAACAGTGCAGGTCCAGATCAGACGCCGCAGAACGCGGCGTCTGATCAGGGCCTGCACTATTTGGTAACAAAATGTTCCATTAAAAATAGAATAAAAATGAAAATATAGGCCTGAAACGCCTGATATGTTTAATGGATTTGTCCAATATATAGCAATGGAATAGTCCACTAGTATACAATAGGATTATCTGGTAATGGACATATATGAGTGAAAGCGAACTAGAATCTCTAATTTCCTGATTCATTCATGGGGAAGCATATGGGGTTTAGTTCGGGCTATTTAGTTTTACATTTAACCTTTTTTGTACCAAATGGAATCTTCCACATTATATATGGCAGGAGTGCATTGCAAAATTTAGGGGTGTCAGGTTGTGTTTTCTTCAAAATTTATTTGAAAAATGACTGAACTTGTAGCAAACACTGGAGGCCCTGATCAGACGCCGCATCTGGGCCTGCACTGTTTGCCAGGGTACCCCTTTAGGGGTTTCCAGCCTGAAATGGGTTAAACAGTTGCACAACTGTATTACAAAAATAGATATTTAGGACAGATTCACATAAAATATACCATCTTACTACTCAGGTATAGATCGATGACTGCTTACTGAACACTACGTCATACGGACCATTCCATCGGAAACCGTTATGTGGGGGTTACCAACATTTTCCTAGCTTAATTCACAAAATCTTTACTGTATATGATTCTGATATGATAGCGTTGCAGGAATACGATGAGATGCATAAACTTTAACGACCTAGTTACCCGAAGGTCGTAGGTTCGAATCTCACATTTTGAATAACATTTTTTATTTTTCGTTCTTTTTGTTTCCTTTAATATACAGTTTTATGCAGCCTATGGCAGGAAATATTCAAGCCTGAGCTTTTGGAACTTTGCAAACGAAATAAACCAGCTCCTCCTTATCGAGGTGACCAGCTTTGAGGAGACACGGGCACACAATTCTGCGGCTTCCACCATACCATCTAGCCCCCGCCCATAGGGGCTTGAAGAAATATATGGGCTTCATGACCTTCCACGCAGAGCTGAATCCGGCCCGCACACTAGTACTGGTAAACCGCTTAGAGGATCTAAGCCTGTCCAGGAACCGCGGTGCGAGGCGGACCGTCCATGCTAATAAACCCTATTGGTTTCATTGGGCGACGGGGCTTGAGATGTCATTTTATCTCAATGTCGGGTAAAAGTCCCACGAAATTGGAAGCAACGTCTCCAAAATTACCTTTACAGTGTTGATGGGGACGTTAAACCTCAAATCAAACAAACACATCCACCATACCATCCTGATCTGAATGCCAAAATGATGATATGGGGAATTTTTATATTGGCCAAGGAAGATATATAGATGTATAAATAAAGGCTCTGATCGAAGAAGACATTGGAAGCATTGTTGAAAAAGAATGGCATGCGTGCTTAACATTTGTCGAAAAGGCTGAACAGGACTATTATTTTGTTTGATTGAGGTTTAACGTCCCCGTCAACACTGTATTGGTCATTTTGGAGACGTTTCTTCCAATTGTTTTGGGACTTTTTTTTTGTCATATTTTTATTTTCTATCTTTTATAATTCAAACAATGTGTTCTATTGTTGCGCATGGGAATGAGTTTCAGCTTTTATATTAGACGTTTGCATTCACTGATGACATTGTCATCCCTAAATAACGGTATCAGATGGACCGGCCCGTGTGACGTGATGTTCAGTAAACATTCACCGACCTATAGAAATATGGTGACACTTGACTTGACTTGATAGATTTTGTAAGGTAACCGGGCGCTAAAAGCACATAGGGGCTACCCCCATCTCGCTAAATGGGATTAGTTTATGAACTGCTCTTCCCAGGGCCTCCAATGTGCTGGCACTTGTCAATTCGACAGGTGTCAGCTGACCAATGGGAATATACTGAACTCTTAATCGGAGGAAGGCACAAATCGCACCCAAGGTACAGCGTTTGTCCTAAGAAACACAGTTCTATAGCGATTTTAGAATTTTGAGTGCAGGAATCAGACCAAAGACGGGCTCTAGTATGTGATGACGTGTTGCCAATTTCGACTGCCAAATGTGTCAGAGCACAGCCCTGTTTTCGAATGTCTGGCCGAGGAAAAAAGCTAACATACATTATCAGTTCTGGCTTCCATTATTCTCTGCCTCCACCCCTGACATGGCAAAGAAAACGCCTTCGGTCACGATGCTTGTTAAAGGGTGATAACGCATGAAATTTTTGAATTTTGTACAGGCATCTAAAGTGAGCCAGGATGGGTGACTAATAGTTTTGTTTGTTTGATTTGAGGTTTAACGTCACCGTCAACACTGTATAGGTCATTTTGGAGACGTTGCTTCCAATTTTGTGGGACTTTTACCCGACATTGAGATGAAATGACACCTCAAGCCCTGTCGCCCAATGAAACCAATAGGGTTTATTAGCATGGACGGTCCGCCTCGCACCGCGGTTCCTGGACAGGCTTAGATCCTCTAAGCCGTTTACCAGTACTAGTGTGCGGGCCGGATTCAGCTCTGCGTGGAAGCATCATGCAGCCCATATATGACTAATAGACCAGCCAATTCCGGCTATTGCAAAAAGTCCTAGTACCCGTGCTCTCATCACGGAGACCTGCCTATGCAAGTGGGGTTCAAAATTGGACAGGTGTGTCTTCGTGATGTGTTTGGAGGTATGTGTTTGTTTGGGAAAGGCAGTGATGAGGCTAATCAGCCGTTTTGCAATCCCGCTAATTTTTATTTTTGAATGGTCTTCCAAAAGGCATTTTTAAGGGACTTCCTATTTCCAAATACCTAGCAAATGGTGGATATTGCCGTTGCCCCGCCTATAAAGATATTTAGCGTGTGACCTGTCCCCGTTTGTATGCTCTGTTCTGGCAGTATTTATGCCTTCGCTTTGCCTACTTCCGGGGACTTCATTCTGTTGGTACCTAGGGGGAGCCCAGTACGGGCTTTCTCCCAGATGCCCTCAGGATGTTGTCCTGACGGGCTCCGTCGAGTCTCCTCTCGTTCCTGAAATAGAAAAGTCGGATTAGTGTTTTGGGACCCCATGTGTGCGCTCGGATCAGAGTAGTTGTGTCCAGTTTCTTGTCCCCCGGGGTCCCACCTGTACCTGTAATACAAACAAAAGTCATTAGTGCATATTGTGCTTGTGCTAATATGACCCCGCCATCCGTCACATATTTTGGCTTCCCATTCTGTGCACAGGGCGGGCCGGGCTTGTGAGGGGGGTCCCCCCACAAAGGCACGGTCCGGCTCTTAGGGTAACTTGTTCAAAACCAAGTTAACGGGTGGCGCGGTTATTGTGAAGAATTACCTTCCCATGGGGGCTGCCTGTCCTGCAGCGGCATGTTACCTCATCGGAACACTCATAAGTGCAAAGCACATGAGCCGCAACCACAGTGTCCCGAATCGTCTTGTCGCAGGTTCAAGCATGTCCGTAGGAGTTTTCGGGCTATGGGATTTTCTTATGATGCACCCTTGCCCGTGGTCTGTTATGATGTTGAAGGTATGGGAGGGCATTGGTTTGTCCTTTGACGGGGGTAGCCTCGGCGGGGCACCCATAAGTGCAAAGCAAATGAGCCGCAACCACAGTGTCTCGCTTTGACGCCCCCGTCTCAGGTCCAAGTGCAGATTGACGGTAGGTGATGGTTGCCTAAGCGCGGTGTGTGGGTACTTGACTTGATAGATTTTGTAAGGTAACCGGGCGCTAAAAGCATATAGGGGCTACCCCCATCTCGCTAAATGGGATTAGTTTATGAACTGCTCTTCCCAGGGCCTCCAATGTGCTGGCACTTGCCAATTCGACAGGTGTCAGCTGACCAATGGGAATATACTGAACTCTTAATCGGAGGAAGGCACAAATCGCACCCAAGGTACAGCGTTTGTCCTAAGAAACACAGTTCTATAGCGATTTTAGAATTTTGAGTGCAGGAATCAGACCAAAGACGGGCTCTAGTATGTGATGACGTGTTGCCAATTTCGACTGCCAAATGTGTCAGAGCACAGCCCTGTTTTCGAATGTCTGGCCGAGGAAAAAAGCTAACATACATTATCAGTTCTGGCTTCCATTATTCTCTGCCTCCACCCCTGACATGGCAAAGAAAACGCCTTCGGTCACGATGCTTGTTAAAGGGTGATAACGCATGAAATTTTTGAATTTGGAACAGGCATCTAAAGTGAGCCAGGATGGGTGACTAATAGACCAGCCAATTCCGGCTATATTGCGAAAAGTCCTAGTACCCGTGCTCTCATCACGGAGACCTGCCTATGCAAGTGGGGTTCAAAATTGGACAGGTGTGTCTTCGTGATGTGTTTGGAGGTATGTGTTTGTTTGGGAAAGGCAGTGATGAGGCTAATCAGCCGTTTTGCAATCCCGCTAATTTTTATTTTTGAATGGTCTTCCAAAAGGCATTTTTAAGGGACTTCCTATTTCCAAATACCTAGCAAATGGTGGATATTGCCGTTGCCCCGCCTATAAAGATATTTAGCGTGTGACCTGTCCCCGTTTGTATGCTCTGTTCCGGCAGTATTTATGCCTTCGCTTTGCCTACTTCAGGGGACTTCATTCTGTTGGAACCTAGGGGGAGCCCAGTACGGGCTTTCTCCCAGGTGCCCTCAGGATGTTGTCCTGACGGGCTCCGTCGAGCCTCCTCTCGTTCCTGAAATAGAAAAGTCGGATTAGTGCTTTGGGACCCCATGTGTGTGCTCGGATCAGTGTAGTTGTGTCCAGTTTCTTGTCCCCCGGGGTCCCACCTGTACCTGTAATACAAACAAAAGTCATTAGTGCATATTGTGCTTGTGCTAATATGACCCCGCCATCCGTCACATATTTTGGCTTCCCATTCTGTGCACAGGGCGGGCCGGGCTTGTGAGGGGGGTCCCCCCACGAAGGCACGGTCCGGCTCTTAGGGTAACTTGTTCAAAACCAAGTTAACGGGTGGCGCGGTTATTGTGAAGAATTACCTTCCCATGGGGGCTGCCTGTCCTGCCGCGGCATGTTACCTCACCGGAACACTCATAAGTGCAAAGCACATGAGCCGCAACCACAGTGTCCCGAATCGGCTTGTCGCCGCAGGTTCAAGCATGTCCGTGGGAGTTTTCGGGCTATGGGATTTTCTTATGATGCACCCTTGCCCGTGGTCTGTTATGATGTTGAAGGTATGGGAGGGTCATTGGTTTGTCCTTTGACGGGGGGTAGCCTCGGCGGGGCACCCATAAGTGCAAAGCAAATGAGCCGCAACCACAGTGTCTCGCTTTGACGCCCCCGTCTCAGGTCCAAGTGCAGATTGACGGTAGGTGATGGTTGCCTAAGCGCGGTGTGAGGGTAACAAAAGTTGTTTTTCTTATATTACTTCCCAGTAATTTGTGTCTTTAAGGAATTTCTTAACCACCTCGGCTATGGCCGAGCAGTGTTTTTCGGGGGGAGCGAGGAGATCTTGTAGGTGTACCGATTCATATCCTAATTTGAACATTTCAGATTTTATCTCTTCTCGTGCATGGGCATTTGTTACACATTCAAACAAGATGTGTTTTGTTGTTTCTAGTTCATAGTTATCGCATTTTCTGCATAGACCCGTTGTGTTTCCTAGTTGAGTGAGGTTGGCATTTAGGCCGTTATGGTTAAATCTCAAACGGGAAATTACCACGTCTAATTTTCTGTTGTTGCTAAATTGGTGGGCAGATTTACCTACTGTGGGCTGGAGGAGTTGGTAATGCCTCCCGGTGTTGGTTGGGTTTCTATCCCATAGAGCTTGCCATTTTCTCGTTATGGCGGTGTCTATGATTGTATAGATCTCCCGTTTTGAAGGGAGAGTATAATCTTTAATACCTATATCTAGTGCTAATCTGGCTGTTTCGTCGGCCGCCTCATTACCGGGGATGCCGACGTGGGATGGGATCCAGTCGATTTCAATGTCTTGCCCTTCTCTTTTTGCCTTATCTAGTTTAGACAGGATTGAGTCAATTTGGTCAGGTCGTGTTTTGGATTTTCCTGACTGTAGGGCCTGGATAGCGCTAAGGCTGTCCGTGAGTACTGTGGCTTTGGGTGTCTTAACTGTGATGGCCCAGGAGATGGCCCAGTGAATGGCAATCAGTTCAGTTGTGAATACTGAGAGGTGTTGGTTTGTTTTAATCGGTACGTGAAGATTTCTCTCTGGGACAACGAATGCGGAGCCGGTTTTTCCTGTTGTGGGGTCCTTACTGCCATCTGTGTAGATTAGAGTTTTCCCAGCATGGCTGGTGCGAACATAAGAGAGGCTTTTATTTTTCATGTATTCATTTGTATTTTCTTCTTTCCTCCCCAGGACCTGATGGAGGTAACAGGAGGGTGTGTTGTGTTTGAGATCCCATTTGGATCTGTACTTGGGTGCCTGGATCTTATCGGGTATGTTGTGCTCTTTCAGGAGGGCACGGACTTTCTTACAATATGGGTTGTAGTTCTTGGCTCTCTTACATGAATAGCAACCATGATCTGTTAATAGATCATTCACTGGGAGGGATTTGCCAAGTGGGGAGGATCTAGCCCAGTATTTTAGTATGAGTTCTTCCCTTCGTAGATGTAGTGGTTTAAGTCCACATTCTACCTCTAGTGCGTTGATTGGGGTAGATCGGTATGCTCTTGTTGCTATCCTGAGGGCGTGGTTTTGAATAATATTCAGAGTTTTAAGGATATTCTCTGACGCGGAGTTGTAAGCCTGGGCTCCATAGTCTAGCTTACTAAGAATAAGGGCTTTGTATAGGATCAGGAGTGTCTTTTTATCAGCTCCAAAGGTGGTACCTGACACTACTCGTAGTAGGTTCAGGTCTTTTTTACATCTTTCTTTGAGATCTTTAATGTGATCTCTCCAAGTCAGATGTTTGTCGAGGATCATGCCCAGAAATTTGATGTTCTGGGCCCATTCTATTTCCCTACCAAAGAGGTATAGTTTGTTTTGAGTGGTCTTCAGATTTCGTCGTTTGCTGAATATGATTGCTTTCGTCTTTAGGTTTGATACTTTGAATCCCCATCTTAGTGCCCAGGTTTCGATTTCTCTTAGAACTAATTGTAGGTCTTTGACCGCCAGTTCTAGAGTAGAGCGTTTCCCCCACACCGCGCTATCATCGGCAAACTGTGACAGGCCTATATTATTATGTGGTTTCAGGGCCTCGTGAAGGGTGTTAACAATTACGTTAAAGAGTATGGGACTTAGTACTGAGCCTTGGGGGCAGCCGTTTTCCAGGATTAGTTCCTCTGAGGTATTGTCCCCAACTCGGGTTTGAATTTTTCTATCCTTGAGAAAGCTATGGATCCACTTTAGCATGTTTCCGCTTATTCCGTATTCCTTTAGTTTGGTTATGGTGCCGGTTGACCACATGAGGTCAAAGGCCTTTTCAAGATCGAGGGCTACCGCTACTAGGATTTTGTGTTCCATGAAAGCCATGTTTATTTCTGATTCCAGTCGGACAAGTTGATCAGTTGTGGATCTGTTAGGCCTGAAGCCTGATTGGTTGTCTGAGATGATATTATTAGCTTCTAGATAGTTGGAGAGGCGTTTGGCGATCATGGTTTCCATAGTTTTACATGTGCATGAGGTGAGGGAGATGGGTCGATATGATTGTGGATCCAGCTTATCCTTGAGTGGTTTTTTTATTGGGATTGTTGTGGCTAGTTTCCATTGTGTGGGGACTTCTCCTCTACGCCAGGAAGTGTTTATGAGGTCTAAGAGTTTTTGTTTGCTATCTGGTGGGAGCTGTTTCAGCATTTCATAATGAATTTTGTCCGCTCCTGGAGCTGTGCTGCGTTTACTCTGCAGAGCCTCATTAAGTTCAAATAGGGTGAAGTCGCAGTTCAGGTTACTGCTTCTTCGGTCATGGTTGAAGAGGTCAGGGAGAGATTGGTTGAAGGTGTGTGGGTAACAAAAGCTGTTTTTCTTATATAGTGACAAAATAGAATCTTTGAATATAAACAGTTAGGACGGTATACTGTGAAAACTACTCAAGTAAAAGTATGGTGACGAAACTGACAGTTAGAACAGACTCATGTGAAATATACTCAATTTTTTGTGTGTGACAACTACTCGGTTAACCATTTTAAATATACTCTATTGATGTGTGACAACTACTCAGCTTGGCTAACAGTTAGGACAGACCCATATGAAATATACATGAGTTAGGTAGTGTTGATCATTAAGCATAATCTATTGCTGTGTGAAGATTACTCAGGTAGAATTATGGTAACAAAATAGAATCTTCCAAGTAACAGTTAGGCCATTCCATATGAAGTATACTGGGTCGACTTACGACAACTAGTCCAGTAGTATTTTGGTATTCCAACAAACCATATTAACCCATTGTATGCTAGTGGACTCTTCCATTGCTATATGTTGGACAAGTCCATTTCTCAATTAAGGGGTGCCAGGCTTATACTACAAATTTCAATATCCATTAGACTTTCAGTCAAATTCAGCAGATCAAAGAAGTACATTCTGATGTAATTTCAGAGGTCAGTGACCTAGAAAGGTACATCAAACTTTTGCTCCAGCATTTCAGTGGTTCCTTGCTGTCGAGTCCTCACCGTTGTCTCACCTCTGTGGTTCTTTGATTTTTTGTGTTCACGGAGATGTTGCACTGATGAGTTAGGAGGCCTTCATGCGGACTGAACAAATTATTTGTCTCAATCGCGACGGAAGTAAGGGCGAGGATTGTGGCCACGTAAAATCGATTTAAGCCTCCCAGTGGAAATCATTCCACTGACCGTTCCAAGGCGGTTCTTCTGTGGCGGTTTATTTATGGTGTTGTTTGTTACTTACTGTGTGTATCACTTGTGTCTTTTTATTATAGCCCCGCTTTGAAAAAGTGGGGGCTATATTGGATTTGGCTTGTCCGGAATTCCGTCTGTCTGTAATTTGTCCGGAATTCCGTCTGTCTGTCTGTCTGTAATATTTGATAGTGGGTACCTTGTTACCGCAACTCCCCTCTTACAGTTCTAGGTCAATCCTTTTGAAACTTTACAGGTGTTTTCATATAGGTCTGAAGATGTGCATATTCTTTTTTCATTATCCTTAAATAATTTTTTTTCACTTATTTCACCTTTTTTAACTTAGACTATTTTTGAGATCTACTAATGTTAAAATGTATAGGGAGTAGCTACCTTGTTACCGCAACTCCTCTTACAGTTCTAGGTCAATCCTTTTGAAACTTTACAGGTGTTTTCATATAGGTCTGAAGATATGCTTATTTGTTTTTCATTATCCTTAAATAATTTTTTTCACTTATTTCACCTTTTTTAACTTAGACAATTTTTGAGATCTACTAATGTTAAAATGTATAGGGAGTTGCTACCTTGTGATCGCAACTCCTCTCACAGTTTCAGTCAATCCTTTTGAAATTTAACAGGTGTTTTCATATAGGTCTGAAGATGTGCATATTCTTTTTTCATTATCCTTAAATAATTTTTTTCACTTATTTCACCTTTTTTAACTTAGACAATTTTTGAGATCTACTAATGTTAAAATGTATAGGGAGTAGATACCTTGTGACCACAACTCCTTTTACAGTTCTAGGTCAATCCTTTTGAAACTTTACAGGTGTTTTCATATAGGTCTGAAGATGTGCATATTCTTTTTTCATCATCCTTAAATAATTTTTTTCACTTATTTCACCTTTTTTTAACTTAGACAATTTTTGAGATCTACTAATGTTAAAATGTATAGGGAGTAGATACCTTGTGACCACAACTCCTCTTACAATTCTAGGTCAATCCTTTTGAAACTTTACAGGTGTTTTCATATAGGTCTGAAGATGTGCATATTCTTTTTTCATTATCCTTAAATAATTTTTTTCACTTATTTCACCTTTTTTAACTTAGACAATTTTTGAGATCTACTAATGTTAAAATATATAGGGAGTTGCTACCTTGTGATCGCAACTCCTCTCACAGTTTCAGTCAATCCTTTTGAAATTTAACAGGTGTTTTCATATAGGTCTGAAGATGTGCATGTGCTTTTTTCATTATCCAAAACCTATTTTTTAACTTAGACTGTTTTTCAGATCTAATAACGCGAAAAGTCTATAAGGCGTAGGTACCTTGTTAGGGATTTAACCCTCTCACAAGTCTTTACCTTTAATTCATGAGTCTTTCTCCTCTGACAGGGCTATAGCGGGGCTATAGTCAGATCCTCTGACAGTTCTAGTTTTGGATGGCCATATGGCCATTTTGTGGGAAAGTAACTGTCCTTATGGCCTTCCTTTGTTTAGGTTTCCATTATGGTCTGGTCGCTTAATGTTTGTGTTTCTTTCCCTTTGGTGTCTTTGATGGGTGGAGTAAGTTAATTGTATCGATTCCTGATCTTTGTTTTACTGCTACTTCACCAATTTCTTTGTACGGGCCTCCGTGGCCTAGTGGTTAATAGCGCTGACTCTTGATCATTAGGTCTCTCACCGCTGTGGTTCGAGCCTCGCTCGGGTCACATATGAGACGCCAAGTTCTGCAACGGAAGGTCAGGTGGTTTTTCTCCGGGTACTCCGGTTTTTGCCCACCTTTGATTAACGATCGGCTCGATATGAGTGAAATAATCTTGAAAGGGCCGTAAAACCAAAACCCAAAAAAAAAATTTCTTTGTACTCTAGACTTGCCACAGATGACTGAAATGTGACAGACTATGTCTTATTGGGCATGTGCTAGTTACTGAAATGTGGAAATTGTATCTGATTGGATACCTGCACACTTGTTGTGTCATATTTGGTCAAATACTTTTCTATCCTTGTCAGTTAGTGACATCATAATCTTAAGTTCAAAGGATGCAGCAACAGCTTTGAAATTGGTTGGGGTTTGACAGTTATTGAGTATCATGTCCACTCCAAAGTCTAATGAATATTGAAATCAGTAGTATTTTCGTTTTCTATTTTATTTTTGACAGAAAATTCTGTCAGCAAATAGTGCAACCCGTGATCAGACGCCGCGTTCTGATCTGGGGCTGTACTATTTGCCATGGTACCCCTTTAGGGGTTTGTTGTTGTTGTTTCCAGTTTCCCCGTGTCGCGGGTCGTCAGCATGTGGGGTCCCAGGGAACGAATCCATTCTGGCACTACACCGTAGCCGTTCGGTGGTATCCCCATTCCACGTTGCTGGTGAATGGGGAGACCATCGCTCGGCTCCAGCCCCGTCCGTCCGTGTCTATCGTAAGTCCGCTGCAGTCGGTCCATTTTGTCTTCTACTCGACGTTATAAATTTTTGCTTGTCAACATGCCGAACCGTGTCAGAGCAGGAAAGGGTCCTGTAGGTGGAGTTTTTCGCCTCTCGTCCCAGGTGTCTCCGAGCCGACGGGCATCCCCTTGCCCTATAGCCATTCGCCGCGCTCCGTCCTGAGGGGTTTGTGAAACGTTGCCGTGACCTTTCCAGGTCTCGAAGGGGCTTATATTTGGTCTTCCCGTTTGCTTCAGGAGTGCATGTGTCCTGTCGCTAACGGGCACCTTTAATTGTCGGAGTTTCTGGGCTAGGGTTCCGTTCTTTTTTCAAGGGCTGTGGTTTTGTTGCACAGTTCCAATGTGAGCCTTTGTTTCTGTGTAACGTAGGAGAGTTGTAGTAATTTTGGAACTCCATTCTAAAGGTTTTGGCTCCGTGCTTGCACTGCATGTAAGTTTTAGCAGTGCTGTGCCTTGGTAATTGCGGATTACAATAGTGTGTCGGTTGTTTTTGTGTAAAGGGGTAGACTCAGAGTTTGAACATATCTTTAAGGGGATCTTTTAGCGGTTATTTTTGTTTGGAAGTTTTTGTTGCAATTTTGAAGACGTTTCTAAAGATTGCTATACACGTTTTATGTTATGTGTTATGCACCTTATATCCAATCTGGGGATTTCCGAGATGTAAAGTTTTTTAGCCATTTTTGGTTAGTATTTCTCCTGTTGTTTATTATTGTGCTGCTAAGTGGTAGCGGGTGTTTTTGTCGCACGCCGCTGACCGCTCGCTTTGCACTTTTGTTGTGCGTTTGGGGTTTGGGGTGGGGGGTTGGGGTGGGATTGTTAGGTGTTTGTTAAGTAGGCATATACATGCTCTTTCACTCAAGCACCCGATCTCATACATACATGCACTTTACTTGAGGGAAACGTGTGTGCACATGCATGCATGCATATTTGCTTGCATGCATGTGGGCACTTTGCTCTTACATAGGGGTTTCCCACATACAATGGTTAAATATACCCTGTTGGTGTGCGACAACTACTCAAGTCATATTATGGTGACAAAATAGAATCTTTCAACTAATAGTTACGACACTTACTTTCAAAATAAAAATAATGTCATGAAAAAAAAGTGTTGTGAGCAATTGCCAATTTTCCATTAAGGTTGTGGGCAGTTGTCTTGTGAGCAATTGTCTTGTGAGCAACTGACTTGCGAGCAATTGTCTTGTGAGCAACCATCATGGAATCGACAGTTTGTGTGTTCTATTAAAGACGACACATTAGACCGATGCTAGCTTTAAACTGTCTGTTGCAGATAGAACAACAAAGGTCAGAGAGAGACATCTCTGTTGGTGGTGCCTCAGCTCTTGCTTTGCGTTGTGCACGTTTCTGTCCAGCTTAGCTGATTCGTTTTGCCTCATATTTACTGGCACCTCTCCTAATGAAGCCCCACCACTTTGCTCGGTCCTGTGTAATTTCTTCCAACGACACTGTTGGTATGTAGAAGTCCATGAGGGAGGTGTTGAGGGTGTCTTTGTATGTCTTCTTCTGACCTCAACGGGAACGTTTGCCAATTTCTTGTTCACCATAGAATATTTTCTTTGGCAACCGTTCCTCAGTCATCCTGGTAACATGGCCTGTCCATCTTAGCTGTGTCAGTTTCAGAAGAGTATGAACACTCTGCATCCCTGCCCTTTTCAAGACTTATTTTTTCTGGAATTCTGCCTTGCCACGGAATCTTTTACAGTTTTCTTAGACAGTTTGTATGGAAGTAGTTCATCGTTTGGCATGTCGTTGGTAAACTGCCCACATTGCATATGCATATAGTTCTGTTCGCATCACCATAGCTCTGTAGACTTTCAGCTTTGTGTTAAGCCGTATTCCACTTCGACCCCAAGCACTACCACGTAGACGGCCACATGTTGTACTAGCTTTGGCAACCATGGCATTGACTTCATCATCTATGTGCACAATTCTTGACAATGTGTTTTCAATGTAGGTGAATTTGTCTACCACTTGCAATCTCTGACTTTTCACTGTAATGGTGGGCTCATTGTAAAGTTTGCTAGGTGCTGGTTGATAAACCACTTCAGTCTTTCTTTTAGGTGTTGATTGTGAGGTTACAGCTATCACAGGAGTCAGATACTTGAGCTTCACCTTTTTGCATCTCCTCTTCTGTTGGAGCACCAGTTACCACGTCGTCAGCAAATAGGATCTCATCAAGCACCTCGGTCTATCCCATAGATTTGGCTTGTAAACTTCTCAGATTGAAAAGCTCCGATCAAAAGGATATCTAAAAGGTATACCATTGTCACCCGACTGTAAAGCATCTGAGAGCATGGCAAAGAACATCACGCTGAAAAGCGCTGGTGCTAGTACACAGCCTTGCTTGATACCTTTTGTCACAGGGAATGGATCAGAAAACTCACCATCATTTTGGACCCTTGCAAGCAAACAATCGTGGAACTGCCTCACCATTGCTATGAACTTGGTTGGACAGCCAAACTTCGTCATTATTTTCCAAAGACCCTCGCGACTGACTGTGTCAAATGCTTTGGTGAGATCAACAAAGGTCATACAGAGGTCCATGTTTGTTCCTGGCATTTCTCTTGAAGCTGCCTTCCTGTGAAGATCATGTCAATTAATCCCAGTCCTTTCTGAACCCACACTGGCTTTCTAGTGAAGCCCTGACTGTTCAAGGTGTTCATTCAGACGGTTAAGTAGAACTCTTGCGAGGACCTTCCCAGCAAGTGACATTAAAGAGATTGCCACGATGATTGTGCTTCATATACTGTAAAATTCCTATATTAAGACCACCTTTGGGACAGTTTAAAGGTGGTCTCGTTTTAGGAGACACTGGGTGTAGCAAATACAAAGAAAGAATAACTGAAACCTTCAATATAAGTTTTAGCCTTAATTTTAGGTGGTCTTAATAGCGGAATTTTACTTTATTGTTCTTGAATCAGTCTTCTTTAGTTAGAAAGAAAATGATTGGAAACGAAACAAGCGTAAGTGAATACGGAAACAAAAGATACCATGCCTAAAATTAGCTTAAACAAAGTTTGAAATCATCATTATTTTGTTTCCTTATTGTCTCATAGCTGTATTTTTTTTTTTTTTTTTTTTTTGTTTTGTTTTTTACTTAATATCGGCTAAGAAGCGAACATGGTGACATTAACTCACATAGCCTTTTTACTACATCGATTGGATCGAACTTGTGTTGTGCAAAATATGTAACGAAATGGACTGGTAGCGAATTGTACTAAGGACACAGCCTGTCCAGGCAAAATAGTTTGAGTCAGACCGTCCAATGCTTATAAGCGTTTTTTGTTTCATTGGGATGTCATTTCATCTGATCTCAATGTCGGGTAAAAGTCTCTCAAAATTGGAAGAAACGTCTCAAAAATAACCATTATAGTGTTGACGGGGACGTTAAATAAAAGTGAAGGGAATGATCATGAATCGATACAATTAACACACAGCTATCAAACAAACATTCCTGACGCGAGGAAACTGACGAGAGAAGCGACATATAAGACCTACAGGTTAAAGACTCTGGTCCCGATATCGTGAGGTTGTTGAGGTTTATGAAGGAGAGCAGCTCTTTCTTCTGTTAGAGTCTGATACATGGGTGGTAACTTTGCTATTAGTCGAAATAAAGTGACATTCCGCTTTAAGACCACCTAAAATTAAGACTAATTCTGCTTTAAAAAGATTATTTAGAAGGGTGCAGTTATTCGTTCTTCGTGTTTTCTACACACAATGTCTTCTGGTCAGGTACCAACTTTGGGACTGTTCAAAAGTGGTCTTAAAGACCACTTTTGAACAGTCCAAAAGGTGTTCATAATATAGGAATTTTACTGTATAATTAAACAACTCTAGGCTTGGCGAGCAAACAGTTTCTTGTGTGTATGCCTTCTTACCCGGTAAGAGTCAACAGAACTACCAACTGCAATCGGTTGTGGACAAGATAGAGGAGATACAGATTTTCCAAGATCCAAGGATCATCATTGCTGAGTTCGAGTTGGCGGTTATCCAGTCAGTTTCCATGGTACTTAGACCTCAAGTCAGGAATGCTTCTACCACCTTTGCCAAAGTGCACGGAGAAAGATACAATACGAGTCAAAAGATCTACGAGGGGGGTGCTGCAATCGGTTGTGGACAAAACGGAGGAGATAAGGATTTTCCAAGATCGATGAGTTCGAGTTGGCGGTTATCCAGTCAGTTGCCATGGTAAAGTCACAACCCAGGGCGGCTTCTACCACCGAAGAAAGATACAAGAACTTATTGCCAGGTTCAAGCACAAATGCAGCCTGATGGTCCTTCAGCACCACTTCTTGTTAGACACATCACACCTTGATTCCCCATTCATTGTTGGAATGTCCACAAGGCTACTATGGAAGGTCGGGATGGTACTAACAATGCCTGTGAGTGGTTCAATGATAGTGAGTGAGTGAATGTTTGAATTTTACGTCTCACCAACAGCTAAGGTCATACGGAGACGGGACCTCGGTTTAAAGACTCATCCGAAAGTCTGGAGAAGACCGGGATCGATCTTGCGACCTCCTGGTTTACAAGGCGAGTAGCATAACCACTACCCCACGGAGGCAATGATAGTTCCCATAAACTATAGATAATAGTTAAAAACACAAAATGACAATAAAATCATGAAAAAAAAATGTATTGTGAGCAATTATCTTATTTTCCATTAAGGTTGTGGGCAATTTTCTTGTACGCAATTGTCTTGGGAGCAACTGTCTTGTGAGCAATTGTCTTGTGTGCCAATGTCTTTGCACCGTTTAAATTATAATTGTTGTGGTGGTGTTGTGTGTGTGTGTGTGTGAGGGGGGGGGGGTGCATTACTTTCCTCTGAAAACATTTCTTCTTGGAATGTAACATCTGGGACTGGAACAAATCATCGAAAAATTGATGACCCCTAGATGACCTTGACATATTTTAGTTTTTTTATTACATATACTATTTAAGTTCAAGCTTGCGTTCATCTCCTAGCCCCGATCAGTTGGGGGCTTAAACTTAAACACTACAGTAAAATTCCTATATTAAGACCACCATTGGGGCTGTTCAAAAGTGGTCTTCAAGACCACTTTTGAACAGTCCCAAAGGTGGTACCTGACCAGAAGACATTGTATGCAGACAACACGAAGAAAGAATAACTGAACCCTTCTAAATAAGTTTTTTTAAATCAGAATTAGTCTTAATTTTAGGTGGTCTTAACAGCAGAATTTCACTGTATATATAATCAGCTAAACAGTGTTGACGGGGACGTTATACCTCAAATCAAACAAACAATCAGCTAAATGAGTTAATGAAGCTGCATGAGTACCAAAGGTCAAGGTCACTCACTGAACGTTGTTCAGGGTCACTCAGGTATCAAAAGAAGCCTCCGTGGTGCAGTGGTTACGCTACTCGCCTTGTAAACCAGGGATCGCAGGATCGATCCCGGGCTTCTCCAGACTTTCGGATGAGTCTTTAAACCGAGGTCCCGTCTCCGTATGACCTAAGCTGTTGGTGGGACGTAAAACTAAAACCCACTCACTCAGGTATCAAAATAAACTATTTTTGTTTAAAAGAAAAATCTGGACAAACTTAAGCTAAATTTCATATGAAGCCGGAACGAAGTTTACGTCACATGACCAAGATGGGTACCATGGCTGAAACCCTTAAAAACTCTGTTTCTCAGAAACCAATGATTCTATAATTCTCACAGTACTCATGTGACCGGTTCAGCATCACGAAAACACAACTAAATAACCCCTTTGGGGTTTACAGGGGTTTAAATAATTTCTTTTCTCATTTCTGCCCCAAAACCATAGATTTCGGGTACTCGTTAGAACCGCCTCGTCCAGGCGTTTCCAACGAGGTCGTTAGAACCGCCTCGTCCAGGCGTTTCTAACGAGGCTTTGAGCAGAAATATGAGAAATATCAGAGCTTTTATCTGGAAATTTTCACTTTCTCTTGTGGTAGAATTTTCAATACATTTGTATAGGCGTGTTTTCGTGATGGGACCTTGGTCAAGTTATCAGGTTGTTAGTGAAACTTACATGTAATGAGAAATTATTTTTCTTTTACCAATTTAATACGGGGAAATCCCTAAATGGATCACTGGCAAACAGTGCAGGTCCAGATCAGACGCTGCAAAACGCGGCGTCTGATACGACCTTCGCCGTTTGCGAAATATTCAACACTTTTTAATCAATTTCTAAAACCGACTTTGTCCGATACCCTTGCATTTTGAAGTGGACTCCTACTATGTATAAGGTGGGAGATTCAATTCTACACAAAATAGGTTAATCCATTGCATGCGGGAAACCTCTAAAGGGGTACCTTGGCAAACAGTGCAGGCCCAGATCAGACGCCGCAGAACGCGGCGTCTGATCAGGGCCTGCACTATTTGGTAACAAAATGTTCCATTAAAAATAGAATAAAAATGAAAATATAGGCCTGACACGCCTGATATGTCTAATGGATTTGTCCAATATATAGCAATGGAAGAGTCCACTAGTATATAATAGGGTTAACTGGTAATGGACATATATGAGTAAAAGCAAACCAGAATCTAATTTCCTCATTCATTCACGGGGAAGCATATGGTTTTAGTTGGGGCTATTTAGTTTTACATTTAAGCATTACAAAAATAGATATTCAGGACAGACTCACCTGAAATATACCCTCACTAATGTGTGAGAACTACTCCGGTAGGAATATGGTGACAAAATATCATTTTTTAATACAAACCGTTAGGGCAGTATACAATGACAACTACTCAAGTAAACTTATGGTGACGAAACTGACAGTTAGGACAGACTCATATGAAATATATTCGATTGTTTGCGTGACAACTATTCAGCAGGTTAATAAACTTTCAACTAACCATTTTAACTGTTCTCTGTGTGACAGCTACTCAGGTTGGCTGCCCGTTAGGACAGACCCATGTGAAATATACTTTCAAGAGTTATATGTGACAGCAACTCAGTACGATAATGATCTTTGAGCTAACCAGTTTAAATGTGTGACAACTACTCAGGTTGGCTAACTGTTAGGACAGGCCCATATGAAATATACTTAAGTTATGTGTGACAACTACTAAGGTAACGAAAATTTAGACCCAAATTTTAGGCACATTAGGGAAACGCAGGACCCAATGATTGAGAAGGCCGTTCAAGACGCCGATCGCGCTGGCCAGTGCCGTGCATACAATGCGAACTTCTCCCAGGGAGCTACAGAGCGCGCTTAATAAGAAAAAGAGCACCGCCCCCCGGGGCAGACACCGTCCACTACGACATGTTAAAAAATCTACCAGAAAAGGGAAAAAATCAACTTCTAGCACTAATAAATAAATCTTGGGACGAGGGGACCCTCCCTACACAATGGAAGGAGAGCACCATCGTTCCAATATTAAAACCAGACAAGGACCCCCACGAGCCGAAATCGTATAGGCCGATTTCACTCACATCAACCATATGTAAAATCATGGAAACCATGGTAGCATCTAGATTAACAGCACACATTGAGAAAAACAACCTCTTAGCAAACGAACAATCAGGTTTCAGAAAACATAGATCTACCATTGATCAAATCACCAAACTGGAATCCGCCATCCGAAAGGCAAAACTAATGAAACACTCACTGGTAGCGATATTTTTGGATTTAGAAAAAGCTTTCGACCTACTATGGACTAGGGGGGGGGGGGTCCTCCTAAAACTAAACAAATTCGGAATTCAAGGAAAAATGTTAACCTGGATCAGAGACTTTTTGACTGATAGAAAAGTGAACGTAAAAATAGGTAGCGAGGTGTCCGGTTTTTATGAATGCGAGAACGGTTCCCCCCAGGGGTCGGTGCTATCTCCTATCCTTTTCAACCTATTAATGAACACATTGCAGGAAACACTTAATGCATTACCGCTGGAAATATCCATGTTCGCAGATGACGGCTTAGTATGGAAAACCGCGAAAAAAACGAAAAGTGCCATTCCTGCATTACAAAAAGCGTTAAATGCCATACATGATTGGGCTACAAATTGGGGCTTCAAATTGTCAACTGAAAAAACAACAGTGGTAGTTTACAATAGAAATTTCGCAGATACAAAGGGCATGCCCAGGCTGACGTATGACGGGCACGAAATAAAGTACGCCGGTCATGCCAAATTCCTGGGCATGTACTTTGACAGCAATCTAACATGGAGACTGCACATTGAAAACCTGGTGTCCAGGTCCCAGCGGGACCTAAATGTACTAAGGGCGGTCTCAGGGGCAAACTTTGGAGCAGACAAGATGATGATGATGATTTCGTGTTTAACGACGCGTGAACCGGAGCAGACAAGAAACCCCTGATCAAAATGTACACAGCACTCATAAGAAGCAAAATTGATTATGGCTGCCAAGCATACGCGTCTGCGGCGCCCTCACACCTGAAAAAACTAGATAGCATACAGGCCACAGCCCTCCGAATCGCCACTAGGGCATACAGGGGAACGCGGAACCTGGACCTGGAGATTGAATGCAGCGTCATGCCCCTGCACCTGCGGAGGGATGAACTGCAACTCAAGTACTGGGCCCGCTCAAGCAGTCTTAGGGAAAGTCTCCCCATAAACGAAATGATCGCCGACACGCCCAATCATGTTAAAAGAGATAGGTTAAGAGGAAAGATCCCCTATATTATCAAAGTCCATGACCTAATTAAAAAACATGACCTCGAGCAGGTCAAAACAGCGGAACAAACATATCCGGAAGTTTTTAACTTAAGAAACCTATGCGCAAAAACAACACTAACGGGTGTCATAAAGAAAAATGAAACATCACAGAAAAAATGCAATGAGATCGCAGAATCACACATCAGTGAAAACTATAAGCAAGCGCTTAAAATTTTCACTGATGGAAGCAAAGATGCTGACAAAAAAGAAACGGGGTGTGCTTTCACAATACCAGAATTAAACTTCGACCAAAAATTCAAACTTAACCAGCAGCTCACAGTCTACACTGCAGAACTTATAGCCATACAAAAAGCTTTGGAATGGATACAGGAACAAAAACCCGATAGTATTGTTATATTAACAGACTCATTAAGCTCAATACAAAGCATAAACTCTGGGAATAGCACTACAAGACCAGATATACTGCAGGACATTCATATCCTAATACACAAAATTCTAAAACAAGGTATCACCCTGAACATAGATTGGATCCCCTCCCACTGCAACGTGCAGGGGAATGAGCGCGCAGACACACTGGCCAAAGAAGCTCTGACCCGGGGAAAGGCACTTGACTATCTCCCCACCCCACAAGAAGTATACGCAATCATTAAGGCCAGCATCAAAAAGGAATGGGCGCGCATATGGCAGGGACACTCGATCTGTCAGTCCTTGACCCCGAAATTGGTTCAATATAGTGACAGCCGAAAGCTCGATCGCATATATACACGACTAAGACTCGGGGTCAACGGACTAAATGCACACAACATCTTCTATAGCGAGGCCGATCCATTATGCGGGCACTGTGGTGGGGTGGAGTGTGTTCAACACTACCTCGCAGAGTGCCCCGCACACGGCCCCGCCAGAAGGGAACTAAAGGGACAACTTACAACTTTAGGATACCAAGGGGAGATAAACGCGGTTTCTCTGCTCAATCTAAATTCACAGGAAATGAGGGACGCGGTCTTCAAATTCTTTGAGAAAACAAACTACGTGGACAAAATATAGGGGAAAACTAAGGGCGCAGACTAAATTTAATCGCATTGTACCGTAAAACACACCCCGTCCGAGAATACATACTTCAAACCAAAGTCTCTAGAGACCCGAGTTCAGAACAGTAAAAATAAATATTCTAACCGCACCTTAGACGCTACCAACCAAAAAGGGCCGTAGTGATCAAAGGGCGACCGTCTCACAGCGAAAAGGGGAACAAAGTCAACGATAGGCGCTGTGGTTGCGGCCTCGGCTTTGCACTTATGAGTGCCTATCGGTGACAGCGATCCCTGGATCACTGTGAGAAGACCATAGCAGAACGGGGCATGGACTCACCACAAGGAAAATCCATGGCCCCGACCCACCCTCCAGAGGGGGTATGGCAAGCGAGAAGTTAAGACAAGGTGTAGCGTTGTGGTTGCGGCCCACTGACTTTGCACTTATGAACGCTGCACCAAAGCCCTAGCTGATCGGGAGCCACACAGCCCTAAAGAGGACCACACGAAAGCACGCCGGGACTGGGCATGGACCCACAAGGAAAATCTGTCGCCCAGCCCCTCCTGAGGGGGTGAGGCAAACGGGAAGTCAGAACGAGACGTAGCGCTGTGGTTGCGGTCCTTGGACTTTGCACTTAGGAGCGTTGCGTCAAAAGCCTGGCTGATCGAGAGCCACACAACCCAAAGGAGAACGGCACAACAGCTAACTAGCAAACAAAGCATCACCTTCAGGAACGCATATAGAAAAGTGGGACAGAAATAAGAAACAAGACGCCTTATCACATCTTTTCCTTTCTTTTTTCGTAACTTTCGCTTTCGAATAAAGGATGTACATTATAAGGTTACCCAAACGGAATGACCTGGGGGCTCTCAAATGGGCCTTTTGCATACCACCACGACTGAAAAACCGCATCTCGCCCGGTATATCATACAGCCCTCCGTACTGCCCTTGTCGCATAACATAAAAATCACCAAAACAGCAAATTGCGCTATGACCGTAATAAAGACAGACGGTCAAGATGGCCACACATCAATATAGACAAGGGCAATTAACTAACTAACTAGGGCATGACTTAGCGCGACCTGAAGGAAGGCTTTTAGCACACACAACCACCCACGCGAAACCAAAACAACATACAACCACACTAGATAGGTAGATATAGCGATAGTTGTAGGATAGGAATACAGTAGAGAGGATAGTATAGAAAAGAGAGATAAAAAACCTGGAGTTAGAAGAAGAAGAAGAAGAGTTTTCTCAAAAAGCGATTTCAAACATTTTTATTTTTGTGTAAATATGAAACATTAAAAACAAGATCGAATAGGAGCGCTCGACTGCGCACGTGCGCAGGCGGACGCTCGTATGCGACCTACATGATTATATAACAATTTGCACTAACCACTTTGACTAAAGAGATTGGCAAACGTTGTCTCGGGTCCCCAAACGGCTAGGCAAGAATACTTTTTTCTACTATGGTGCCTTCCTACACGTAGGATGCGATAGTGATATGCAAACATGGCGACACAAAATGACTCTCCTACGGTCCCACAGAATACGACATCCTGCTTCGAGGAGGGCATCACCTTTTCTTAACTTCAAACGAAAAAGCATAAAAGGGAATTGACCTACTTTCCACATCCTCCGCGATAGAGGTCACCCACTAACAAAAATAAATACGAATTTGGGCCCGAGACGGCGGTAGCCAACACACCATGTTACTATGTTATATGTTGTATGTATAGAATAAACAAAAACAAAACACAAATATAATCTTCAAGCACAACCTTGCAGGTACAAAAATTGTCCTTCCCAGCAACTGTGGGCGGATGGGATTGTCCCAAAAAGGACAACAACACAAACGAGATCGGCAAACGTTGTCTCGGGCCTCCAAATGGCTAGGCAGGAATACACTTTCCTCCTATGGTGCCTTCCTTCACGTAGGATGCGTAAATGATATGCAAACATGGCGACTGACCCACTTATGGTCCCGCAGAGTGCGGCATCCTACCTCGAGGAAGGCATCACTTTTTCTTAACTTAAAACGGCAAATTCATAAAAAGGGATTGACCTACTTTGCACATCCTCCGCGATAGAAGTCACTCACTAACAAAATAAATACGAATTCAAGCCCGAGACGGCGTAGGCCGGCACTTCATGTTATATTGTTACATATTATATGTACAGATAAACAAAAAAAAAACACAAAATATAAACCACTAGCACAATCTTGCAGGTACAAAAACTGTCACCCCCAGCAACTGTGAGCGGGTGGGCTTGCCCTAAAACGGACAACACCACCTTTAGGGCACAAGGAAAACAAACAAAACAGGTCCGTGGCGGGGTAAGCACATCCGCCCGCATATTTATATACTTAAAAATAGACCACTCAACAAGCTGGGGAAACAGACCAAACAATGTAAAAATGTACATACGTTACATAAATATACAAAAATCAAATAAAAAAAAAAAATAAATAAAAAAATACCAATATCAAAATTGACCCTTTCCTGCTCTGACACGGTTCGGCATATTGACAAGCAAAAAATTATAACGTCGAGTAGAAGACAAAATGGACCGACTGCAGCGGACTTACGATAGACACGGACGGACAGACGGGGCTGGAGCCGAGCGATGATCTCCCCATTCACCGGCAACGTGGAATGGGGATACCACCGAACGGCTACGGTGTAGTGCCAGAATGGATTCGTTCCCTGGGACCCCACCAGCTGACGACCCGCGACACGGGGAAACTGGAAATAACAACAACAACAACTACTAAGGTAGTGT
>CAUZLF010000514.1:0-25665 GCA_963580285.1 Lucinisca nassula | reverse complement strand
AGGTAGTGAGTGAGTGAGTGTTTTAGTTTTACGTCACACCAACAGCTAAGGTCATACGGAGACGGGACCTCGGTTTAAAGACTCATCCGAAAGTCTGGAGAAGTCCGGGATCGAACCTACGATCCCTGGTTTACAAGGCGAGTAGCATAACCTCTACACCACGGAGGCTTCTAGTGAGTGAGTGAGTGAGTGAGTGAGTGTTTTAGTTTTACGTTTCACCAACAGCTAAGGTCATACGGATACGGGACCTCGGTTTAAAGGGTTATCCGAAAGTCTGGAGAAGCCCGGGATCGATCCTGCGACCCTGGTTTACAAGGCGAGTAGCATAACCATTACACCGCGGAGACTTCTACGGCAGGGTTTGAGATGTCATTTCATCTCAATGTCGGTTAAAAATCCCAGAGAATTGGAAGCAACGTCTCCAAAATGGCCTAAGTAGTGTTGACGGGAACGTTAAACTTCAATTCAAACAAACAATATACAACACAGTTTCCTCCATTTCTAAACATTTTGCCTCCGACGACGGGCCTCCGTGGCCTAGTGGTTCAAGATGGTTCAGGCTCTTGATCATTAAGTCTCTCACCGCTGTGGTTCGAGCCTCGCTCGGGTCACATGTGACACGCAAAGTTCTGCAACTGGAGGTCAGGTGGTTTTTCTCCGGATACTCCGGTTTTCGCCCACCTCTGATTAACGATCGGCTCGATATGAGTGAAATAATCTTGAAAGGGCCGTAAAACCAAAACCCAAAAAAAAGAAATAAATAAATAAATAAAATAAAATTCCTTCCGGCACGTCCTGAAAAACAATCAACGCTCAAAGGAAAAGATCGGAATCCGTACAGAATTTTATTTAGACGAAAGCTGGTCTTCTCTCTCAGCAAACATTTACATGTACATATCCATATATGAGCCAGCGCATGACAAAACCTACCATAAGACATGTGCGCCCAACGAAGACTCAGATCAGCATGCGCATGCGCGCAGTCTGAATAGAGTCTTCGTTTTGCGCTCTAAGGATAGCTAAAGGCGCAATGCTCCTTCATGCAGCAAGAGAAGTCTCTGGTTAGACTATATGGATACGCAGGCTGATCTGAGTCTTCGATGGGCGCAAATGTCTTATTGTAGGTTTTGTCGTGGGCTGGCTCATAAAACATGGTCACGATAAGAAAACGACTCGTATTGAGAGATTGCGACACAGCATTTTTGGTTGAACCGCCATATTGGAGGCACTTTGCTGTTTTTTATGTTTTTGTTTTTTTGTTTTTTTGTTTTTTTTTTTACATATTTATTCATTTTTGACCAAATATCCCTCGTAATATTGACTGGGCCGTTCAAAGGTTTCCTTCAATATTGCCATTTTAACATCGACAAATATTGCATATGAATAATATGGTTAAGCATATAGCCTATAGGTTGCTGTTGGTATTGTTGTTGTTGTTTTGCAGTTTGGTATTACGGCCCTTTCAAACTTTTTCCACTTATATCGAACCAATCAGTAATCAGGGGTGGACGAGAGTCGAAGTACCCTTAGAAATATCACCTGACCAGCCGTTGCAGAACTTGGCGTCACACATGTGACCCGGGAGAGACTCGAACCACAGCGATGAGCCTGAAACAATTAAGACTCAGCGCTCTTACCCAGTAGGACGAGGAGGCCCGTTACTGGAGATGAATGACTTTTTTAATTACCGTAGAAGGCTCATGAAATCAACGAAGAGGAAGCCTAAACAAACTAGAGTCTTTGAGCGCGCTCTCGCTCTCTCTCTCTCTCTCTCTCTCTCTCTCTCTGGATAGTCCAGGAACGGTAAACGGGTCACGAAATCAGCAAAGACTCGGCTTATACATTCACTCCAAATAGCAATCTTAGAGATTTTGCTTCTTTCGTCTTTGGATAGTGAAAAAACGGTAGTTGGCTCGTGAAATCAGCGAAGACTGATCTGAATCGGACTTACTGGTCACAGGTTTGTAAGTTTTGTTGTGCGCTGGCTCAAACAGTATGATGGTTGGTCGATTGTCACGGAGTGTATACCGGAGGAAATGGTCCGTGCCCTGGACTTAGACGGTTTCGTTTAAACCCTACTATTCCTGTACCATAAACAAACAATGTAGCCCTCTATCAGAAACAACTCTATGTGACGTCTGATCTGTGTCTACACTGTTTGCCAATGTCCCAGTTTTGCGACAGTATACATATACGAAGCAACTCAATATTGAATAAACCTTAATTTGCACGTGACTTTACTTTATTGGTCAGTGTGTGTGTGTGTGTGTGTGTGTGTGTGTGTGTGTGTGTGTGTGTGTGTGTGTGTGTTTAATTCGGGTTTAACGTCGCTTTCACCACTTTTCAGTCATATCACGACGAGGTCTAGTTGCGACAGGGAGCTCAATGCTCACTTTTATAGTGCTGCCTCACTGAAGTATCATGTCCCTGACACATTACATGATACCACACCCAGTCACATTATCCTGATACTGGGTCGACCAGTCCTAGCTCTACCCCGTAAATCTGAGTGCCAAGCGAGGAGCAGCTAGTACCATTCTTAACGACTTTGGTATGCCGCGGCCCGGGATCGAACCCGTGACCTCCCGTTCCCCGGAGCGAACACTCTACCAACTGAGCTATCGGCGCCGGTATTGGTCAGTGATAATCACTTGAGTAATAGCAATGTAGTTGCTATAGTATTACTATCCTGGATCGACTCATACAGTCGACTCGAAAATCTGATCTCTGTTTAATCCTAACCCCGCTGAAAAAGACAACTACCCTCGCTAATAGTGTAGATCCTGATCAGATGGCTTCTTCAGAAGCCATCTGATCATGATCTATATTGTTTGTCACTGCAGTTTGTGATTTGAGGGAATTCATTATATCAAGGAATTTGATGGGCGAGTAGTCATGAAAGGGTGTGACAAATTAATTAGTTTATTTACCAGGGCTATTTACCAGGGCAAGTGTTAACTTTCAACTGAATATTACTATTTTGCAGCTGAATATGTTTCTTCTGTTTACACCAATATCAACATCGGCCATTACAACAACGGTACTCCCAACTTCCGCTTCCGGCTGCCCGAACAAGTGTACGTGTGAAGTGACAGAGATCAGATGTGAAGGCTGGGTACCAGACACTGTACCTGACACCATAGAAACAGTTGTCTTAACAGAGATTTACTACTGGGAGGAGCTCTACAATCGCAGCCGTTTCTGTAACGTTGACTTGGACAGTGTGAACAACCTGAAAATCGAATTTACTGGCTTTGTTGACCTCAATGACGACGACCTTGACTGTCTCTCTCAGTTAGAAGCTATTACGCTTACACCACCTGAAAGTGTGTATACAGATTACTTGCACTTTACTGAAGGAGCCTTCACTAGTTTATCAAACGTGGTCAACATGACCCTTTCCGGCTGGTCAGTAGATATATATGACATGACGTCTATGTTAAATGTTAAGGCAAACATACCAAAACTTACCCATCTCAGTCTTTCTAAGCTTAAAAATGATTTTAAAATCGACCAAGATTTCATTAATGCTCTCTTTCCGAGAGTACTTCAATGTCTTGACATCAGCTACAATAAAGAAATAATTTTTGAATTTCATGAAGATAAAGGTTTGTGTACATCGTTGACCACACTGCTTATGCATGACAGTCTTATAAAAGTAGAATCTCTTCCCTCTGGTACCTGTGAATCACTAAACCTAGTTGATATAAGCAGAACTCATGACTTTGCAATGAGTGTACGTACAGTCCCATGTGTCAACAGTATCATGAACCTTCCCAGACAAGAATTTTTTTTCGCTACTATTATGCGAGCTAATGGACTGATTACATTCACTAGCAAACGCATTTCCAACTGTTTTCTGTTTGTTAGGGGTAATGTCACAGAGTTGCATTTTTCCCAGAATCTGCTCCCAGCATTTGAGTTTCCGTTAATGAGTGCATCATTACTTCACATCAACTTGTCACGAAACAACATCAAAACTATTAATAGAAATACCTTTAAGTTTACGAAAATCGTGAAGAATATAGACTTGTCCTATAATAAGCTTGGTGAGGCTCCCTCAGGTGAAACAAATATCTCAAAACTATTTAGGAATAATACATTTCTGTCATCTATTGATCTCACATCTAACAGACTTTCTAGTCTTCCAAAAGAAACATTTCTGTCCAATCCTTATCTTAAAGAAATCAGAGTAGCCAACAATGCCTTCACACAAATTCATTTCGCTATTACCCATCTTATCAATCCAACTACACTTGATCTCGGATTTAATCAGATACAACTCCTAGATTCACAGTCAATGAATGCAATAGACACACTTTATAAGAAACAGACGGACGGACAGACACTGACCAACAAAAGACGTGGGACTCTCCAAGTTTTACTAGAAGGAAATCACTTCTCCTGTGACTGTAGGTCGCTGGATTTTCTACACTGGGTTATCGCATCACCAGTACTCAGTAGTGACAGACAGACGTACCGTTGTACGTCACAGGGACGTCACATATCTGTTATTGATGCCGGGATTGACGCCGCTCAGAAGGATTGTGAATTGGCTGCCCAACAACTCAGAACTACACTACTATCAACAATCTTTGCAACTTTGAGCATCGCAGCTACAGTGGTCACAACAATTAGCCTACGCAAAAGATATAAACGCTGGAAGCTACAAAAGAAATTAACGGACCAGTTACGTCTGATACAAGAGGACAATACAGGAATCAACTTCCCTGTGTTCCTGTCTTACTGCAGTGATGATGCTGAGTTTATTGCTCAACATGTTCGAGAACCGCTTCAGGTATAATAATCAACCATATTTATTGTTGAAGAATAAAGAATTTTACACTTGCTTATAAATTCTTGTCCTGCTGAATAAATTAAATAGGTTTCACACATTTCTGATTTTAATTATCATTCGTATCATGTTCATTCGTTCAATCAAGCAGTGTAGAACCTGATCAGATGGGTTCTGCAGAAAGCATTTGATCTGACTCTACACTGTCTGCAAAGTTTTGGTTTGTCATGTTCAGCTTCGTGGCCTAGTGGATGACGGACTCATAATCATTAGGGCTCTCACCGCTATGGTTTGAGCCTGGCTAATGTCAGATGGTAGACGCCAAGTTCTGCAACGGAAGGTCAGGTGATTTTTTTTCGGGCGCTCCGGTTTCCGCCCACCTCTGATTAACGATTGGCTCAATATGAGTTAAATAATCTTGAAAGAGCCGTATACCAAAAACAAACAAAAACAAATGTTCAACAGGTCAAAGGTTAACATCACATTAGCCACATCACAAGAAAACTTGTCTTCATGGTTTATGACCAGATAAGATGCAAACCAGTCTGCTCAGTTACACAGACTTGTAAGAGTCTTGAAAATCTAGATATAGAAACCGGGAGCATTTTACAATCCGAACGGTGAACGATGGAGGTGCAGATCAGCGGAGCCTTATTCAGAGGTATTTTTGCGGAAAAAAATGTGAGCAGCTTTTGCATTTGCAAAAGCTGCTCACATTTATTTTAGCAAAATATCAATATATTTACCATATAAAATGACCAAAGTTTAAACGTTACGTTAAGTATCGACACTGTTAGTTTTGAACAATTGGCCCCATATGATTCCCGTCATAAGAAAACAGATCTTCAGGGTTTTCTAACAAAACCAGACTGCTCAGCAACACAGACTATCTAGAGTCCTGAAATTTGAGATATAAATTGAATACGCCCATGTCAAAGACTTAGTTTTTAACACGGAAGTACAGCCATTTTGTTGGTTGACCTTTATATTTAATGAAACAACAAGTATAAGCTTCCACAAGAAGAAAAAAACAGCCCATAACAAGTACACGCTTTCACACACAAAAATGAGGCCCACGGACAGAGCTCTGGCACAGATTTGCTATCACATTTATACAAGCACATCTTTGCTGTCGTATTTGCAAAGGCTAATACAAAATATACATCCACAAAGTCTCGACCACGACGGATCCCCTGGAGCCGTATGCTCTGGTGAGCTGAAAACTTGCGTCGCCGTTAGCAAAATTTTTAGGTCAATCGTCAATTAGTCTTCAATACAGTGTAAGACAGTTATCTACAGTAGAACTTCGATGGCTCGAACACCGATGGCTCGTTTACCATGGATGTGTCGAACCCATTCTTGAGCCCCTAGCGAAATCCTCTACATAAGACATAGTGTGGGATAATTAAGGAGATTTTCGACTTTTATCTTGCAAATGTATGCTGTGTGTACTCATTCTAATGTGTACACACAGCATACATTTATGTTACAGAACACCCAAAAGAAGTCCAAAAATACCCCCGTTATGTTTTCTGGAAGTATGCTTCAGTGGCCCGAACTTCTGCTGTCTCGAACAAATTTCCATGGTCCCAAAGGGTCTCGAGCCATCGAAGTTCGACTGTACTTATTTGCAACTACTCTAACATTTTTCAAGCATTCCATTTAATAAGATGTTACACGGTGAAAACAGTACTTTTTGAAAAAATTACATTTGCAACTTTGACATTTCAGACGGCAGGATCCTAGGTGCAGACTGGCAATTTGAATATTGCCAAAGACGGATAATTGTATAAAACACATTTTTGGAATGTAACTCATTCACATTCAATATGTGCTAAGCGTAGACCTAGCTTTTGGAAAAAGCTATACTTGTACTAACTATGGTTTATATCAGATTGCACTGATGCACAGGCTGATCTCTATTTTGGTAGTTGGCAACTGGCAGCACCAGTTTTCCCAGGACATGGCACATTTGATATAACTGTCATGAAGTCCGTCCTTTAACGAAACATGTTCGTTCTTCAAAGTATCATGTTTATTTGTTTTAAAATGTTAACGAATACTTTAACGAATCATGTAAAACTATTCTGCAAAGCAAAACATTAATAACTAAATAAACTTAATGTTACAGGCACGATTTAATTAAAATGCATTAACAACGTTGAAATATTTTTGTAAAATTGTTATTCAAAGCAGAATGTTCCACGATTTTGTAATAGCCTCTTAGCATACAACCCCAAACACAACATTGCCAGCCTCTGCGGCTCAGCTAGGTGCTCGTCTGGGTGTTGAGGAGCACGCAGGTTCGATTCCTGCCGTGAAAATTCGGCAACATTCTGTAGGGATATTTATCATGAAATATTTTCTACGGTCATTCTCTCTCGTCCGATAATTTAAGTGGGGCAGTTGCAAGTTACTGGCGACAATGTGCACCGAAAAGTGTGGTTAGATAAACTAACCACCAGCCAGCAAAGAATGACGGCCGGGCCAACGTCGGGCCGCTAGCGATACGACGTCTCAACGTCGTATCGCTATCGGTTTGACGTTTGCCCGCTGTTTGTGCTGGCAGGGCCACTCTTTCATTTGTTTCTTTCTATACATTTATACTGCAACACCCACTCACAATGATTACGTGAAGGTGTACATTACATACACTCCAAATGATTGACTAGGCTGTTAAACTCCAAACCAAATTTAACCAACACAACACAACAATAACTCTGTGTTGACATCTGTTGGAAATGAATGATTTGTAAGTAACGCATTGTTTCGCAGCATAATCAAACCTTTCATTTCTGAAGACTAATGCTTGTATTGGTGCTTAACGACCTAGCCAACATTATTTAGGTCATTTTTGAGCTGGACACTTTACCTATCCACACTTTTCCTGTGCAGGCTTATGCGTAAGCGGTTGACCAGTATAGTGCACATTTTTCGCCAGAAACTGACAACTGCCCTTCTTGAATCAGCCGAAGGGAGAGAATGATCGTAGAAAAGATTTCATTATCAATCTCCACGAAAGAATGTTACCGACCCGGCAGGTATCGACTATGTGACCCACGAACTCTGATCACCAGTCAGACGCGCATCCGACTGAGCTACCAAGGCCGGCGTGTAATCAGTGTAGATACCCTTCAGTATCTATTTACTGTTCTTTTTCATGAATAGTTGCTGAGTTACACAGTCTTTAATTAGTAAGTTAATTGTATCAATTCCTGATCTTTGTTTTACTTCTACTTTAAACGAAACCTCATGACATCGTCCGTGATAACCATATGAGCCCCGCCAAGCGAATTTGTGTCTTCGAGCATTCCGTCATGACAAATTTTAACTGCGCATGCCCAGCCATTCAGAGAGGCCAGGGATATGGCTTTCTGTCTGAAGGTTCCTCTTGATTCGCTGCTTGTATTAGCGAGCAGCGAAGATTCTGGCGAGACTGCGCGGATGCGCAGGCTCGCCTGAACCTTCGCTGCTCGCATAAGCAATAAGTACCAAAATCGCTTGACGGGCCCATATATTTTCTCTTGAAATCATTTGAATTACTTCGGCAATAATATCATACTATTATTTAAAATCGTTATATATAGAACTTTTGAAACACACCAGAGGCGCGTGTCATACATTTCATTTAAAATGACCACTCATGTAAGTTCCTCTAACTCTTTGCACCATTATTTGCTTTCAGCGACATTTACGTGACTACACAAACAGCGACAGAGAACTAGTATGTGAAGGAGATCGCCACTTCATACCCGGGCATAACATCCTTTCAGAAATGAGTCGTTGCGTTGAAGAGTCTGCCGTTGTACTGGCTGTCGTTTCAGAGAGCTTCTGCAAAAGTTACTTTTGTAAGCTGGAAATTTTCGAGGCCAAAAATACTGGAAAGCCTGTTATGCTGATAATGAAAGAACATGTTGACGTTAAAAAGATGGATCTTGCTATCAAGGAGATTTTTATGAATAAATCACGTGCAATGTTTGTAGAGGAAAATGGTGAACTTACAATCCGACCAAGTTGGGAGAAAATATGTGAAGGAATTATTACTTTGATGTAATAATGTAAATTGGTAGTTACACCTGTGGACACAAAAGCGTTCAAACTTTGATGAGCTTCAATTCATTTTGACTTGAAACATCATTCAATATACCCTAATATCATATCAGTCAACTGCCAGACAGAAATAAATTCAAAACACAAGGTGGTGTACATTTCATCGCTGACCCCTGCACTGTCCAATCAAAAAAATCTCAAATGTCGATCAGAAAGTGTTTGCCAAAATGAGACCAATCAATTGCTTGATCTAGTTTTAGAATTCTTTGATGAATGACATTTGCTTGTCAAACTAACTTGATGCAAAGAGATTCATTGAAAGTTATTTAATACGACTTTGAACGGTTTTGTGTCCACATGTGTATAATGGGTCATATACAACGCGTAGACGGTCACATGCACATCCGATTGGTGATGGGGTGCTCGCGAGAATGACCCACCCCGCACTCCCCGCAGGTCCGTACTCATCTTTGACGGCGAGGATATTGATCCGAAAAGATGTTTTGGGTCTATTGTCGCCCTTCAGCTGGTTCAACAATGGCGGTTGTTAGTTCCAGTTGAAATAAATCAGATGGGAAATGGTTCTCACCAAAAAGATTCTATTAATCATGAACGAAGGGGTAGGCGTTAATCACACGTTTATTTAGCTACTTGAATCAGTGTAAATTTTACCGCCGAAAAAACAAACATTTTAAGATGAAAAATTGCGATATTTTTTCTTATTTCTGCTCAAAGCAGAGATTGTGGACACACGTTAGAACCGCCTCATCGAGGCGGTTCTAACGAGTACCAACAATCTACGTTTTAGAGCAGAAATAAGAAGAATAAGATTTACCCCTGTAAACACCAGTTTCACTATACAAAAGGGGGGTTCAAGGGGGTCAAAATTATACAGGCATGTTTTCGTGATGGACTAATTTTTATTTTTGAAATTGCAACCAGCAAATGTTCAGATCAGCCTGTGCATCCGTGCAGTCTGATCAGCACCGTTGTGTTCTCTGCTCGGATAGTACAATCCATGTAGCTTATGTGTCAGCTAGTCTGTGTAGCTGAGTAGATAGAACAATCCATGTGGCTTATGTGTCTGAAAGCCTCTAGCTAGTCTCTGTAGCTGAGTAGACAGTACAATCCATGTAGCTTATGTGTCTGAAAGCCTCTAGCTAGTCTGTGTAGCTGAGTAGATAGTACAATCCATGTAGCTTATGTGTCTGAAAGCCTCTAGCTAGTCTCTGTAGCTGAGTAGATAGTACAATCCATGTGACTTATGTGTCTGAAAGCCTCTAGCTAGTCTCTGTAACTGAGTAGATAGTACAATCCATGTGACTTATGTGTCTGAAAGCCTCTAGCTAGTCTCTGTAGCTGAGTAGATAGTACAATCCATGTAGCTTATGTGTCTGAAAGCCTCTAGCTAGTCTGTGTAGCTGAGTAGATAGTACAATCCATGTAGCTTATGTGTCTGAAAGCCTCTAGCTAGTCTGTGTAGCTGGGTAGATAGTACAATCCATGTGACTTATGTGTCTGAAAGCCTCTAGCTAGTCTGTGTGACTGAGTAGATAGTACAATCCATGTAGCTTATGTGTCTGAAAGCCTCTAGCTAGTCTCTGTAGCTGAGCAGATAGTACAATCCATGTAGCTTATGTGTCTGAAAGCCTCTAGCTAGTCTGTGTAACTGAGTAGATAGTACAATCCATGTAGCTTATGTGTCTGAAAGCCTCTAGCTAGTCTGTGTAGCTGAGTAGATAGTACCATCCATGTGGCTTATGTGTCTGAAAGCCTCTAGCTAGTCTGTGTAGCTGAGTAGATAGTACAATCCATGTAGCTTATGTGTCTGAAAGCCTCTAGCTAGTCTGTGTAACTGAGTAGATAGTACAATCCATGTAGCTTATGTGTCTGAAAGCCTCTAGCTAGTCTGTGTAGCTGAGTAGATAGTACAATCCATGTGGCTTATGTGTCTGAAAGCCTCTAGCTAGTCTGTGTAGCTGAGTAGATAGTACAATCCATGTGGCTTATGTGTCTGAAAGCCTCTAGCTAGTCTGTGTAGCTGAGTAGATAGTACAATCCATGTAGCTTATGTGTCTGAAAGCCTCTAGCTAGTCTCTTTAGCTGAGTAGATAGTACAATCCATGTGGCTTATGTGTCTGAAAGCCTCTAGCTAGTCTGTGTAGCTGAGTAGATAGTACAATCCATGTAGCTTATGTGTCTGAAAGCCTCTAGCTAGTCTCTGTAGCTGAGCAGATAGTACAATCCATGTAGCTTATGTGTCTGAAAGCCTCTAGCTAGTCTGTGTAGCTGAGTAGATAGTACAATCCATGGGGCTTATGTGTCTGAAAGCCTCTAGCTAGTCTGTGTAGCTGAGTAGATAGTACAATCCATGTAGCTTATGTGTCTGAAAGCCTCTAGCTAGTCTCTGTAGCTGAGTAGATAGTACAATCCATGTAGCTTATGTATCTGAAAGCCTCTAGCTAGTCTGTGTAGCTGAGCAGATAGTACAATCCATGTAGCTTATGTGTCTGAAAGCCTCTAGCTAGTCTCTATAGCTGAGTAGATAGTACAATCCATGTGGCTTATGTGTCTGAAAGCCTCTAGCTAGTCTCTATAGCTGAGTAGATAGTACAATCCATGTGGCTTATGTGTCTGAAAGCCTCTAGCTAGTCTCTATAGCTGAGTAGATAGTACAATCCATGTGGCTTATGTGTCTGAAAGCCTCTAGCCAGTCTCTGAAGCTGAGTAGATAGTACAATCCATGTGGCTTATGTGTCTGAAAGCCTCTAGCTAGTCTCTGTAGCTGAGTAGATAGTACAATCCATGTGGCTTATGTGTCTGAAAGCCTCTAGCTAGTCTCTGTAGCTGAGTAGATAGTACAATCCATGTAGCTTATGTGTCTGAAAGCCTCTAGCTAGTCTGTGTAACTGAGTAGATAGTACAATCCATGTAGCTTATGTGTCTGAAAGCCTCTAGCTAGTCTGTGTAGCTGAGTAGATAGTACAATCCATGTAGCTTATGTGTCTGAAAGCCTCTAGCTAGTCTGTGTAGCTGAGCAGACCTGTTAATGTTTTACATTGTCACAAACACGGGAGACACGTTTTACCGTGACGAGGCTTATATAAGCTGCGCCAAAATAAAATTTCAGTGAGACAATGGTGAATAAACAAGAGCACCGCAAGCGGGTGCCAACGCTCGTCTGCAGTTTCTTTTAGAAAACAAAAGTTCTAAGTCAAATCAAATTGCAAGATGGAGTTATAAAACTTGTAGGGAATGTAGCTCTTGTGATGGTGAGTACGTGTATGAAGTTTCATGAAGGTAGGCCAAATACTTTTGGAAATATGGTCAAGGTTAAGTTTTTTGGTTAATTTTTCGAAAAATAGGTCAAAGTTCAAAGGTCAAGGTCACAGGTCAAAAAGCGTGGTATGACTGAAAAGGTCTTGTCCCAAGGAACATTCATGTGAAGTTGGAAGGCTCTGTTGTGAATAGTATTGAAATAAGAGACAAAAACAATTTAAAAAAAAAACGGAGAGAAAAGGGGAGATAATTCAATCAAATTGCAAGATGGAGTTATAAAACTTGTAGGTAATGTAGCTCTTGTGATGGTGAGTATGTGTATGAAGTTTCATGAAGGTAGGCCAAATACTTTTGGAAATATGGTCAAGGTTAAGGTTTTCGGTTAAATTTTCGAAAAATAGGTCAAAGTTCAAAGGTCAAGGTCACAGATCAAAAAGTGTGGTATCACTGAAAAGGTCTTGTCCCAAGGAACATTCATGTGAAGTTTGAAGGCTCTGTTGTGAATAGTATTAAAATGAGAGCAAAAAATGTGTTTCAGAAAAAAATTGGAAAAGGGGAGATAATTCAGCCAAAATCAACAATGTTGTTATGGTCCTTGGTCAAAATGTAGCTCTTGTGATGATGAGTGTGTGTATGAAGTTTCATGAGGCTAGGTCTAATACTTTTTAAGTTATAGCCAAGGTTAAGTTTTTTTGGAACGACGACGCAGGACGACGCAGGACGACGACTACGCAGACGCCGGAGTGATGACAATAGCTCGAAAGTTTTTTTTTCAAAAAACAGACGAGCTAAAAATGTGGTCAGAAGAGAAACGTTACAAATCGTGCGTACGCGTGTGTGTGTGTGTGTGTGTGTGTGTGTGTGTGTGTGTGTGTGTGTGTGTGTGTGTGTGTGTGTGTGTGTGTGTGTGTGTGTGTGTGTGTTTAGGTTTTAGGTTTTAAGGCTCCTTTTTCAGTTATTTCATTTATTCCGAGCCCACCATTAATCCGGCAGAGGTGACAAGAAAAACAGGAGCACCCGGAAACCACCTTACCTTGCATTGCAAAACTGCATGCATCTCACATGTGACCCAAACGAGACTCGAATCCTCAAATGGTTAAGAGACGTAACCGCTCTTACCCACTAGGCCACGGTGGTCCTTTCATGTGCACGTGATAGTCTTTGAAAATGTATACTTATAATACATATAGTTAAATTCTTATACTAAGACCACCTTAGGGACTTCTCAGAAGTGGTCTTATGAGTATGATGGTCTTAATACTTGATGAAAAAAATGTACTGAAACCCTTATTTCGGAAATTGGGACTGTCAAATGAGGATGTGGATAGTGGAGTGGTCTTAATATTGAGTTGTCGTAATATCTAGTGGTCTTAGTAGCGAATATTACTGTAGTTAAATACTTGGTCTAACTATTCAGATATTCAAATAAACGCTTATCTACTAAAGCTGAAATACTTTGTTTTTTGTTGTTTTTTATAGCTCACCTGAACACAAGGTGCTCAAGGTGAGCTATTGTGATCGGTCTTTGTCCGTCGTCCTTCGTCCGTGCGTCCGTCGTCAACGTTTGCTCTAAAGGACTTCTCCAAAACTGCTGGACAGATTATAAAATAATTTCACAGGAATGTTCCTTGGGTGAACCTCGACCAAAATTGCTCAAACCGTTCCGCTCGGGTGAACAGAGCTAAAAATAGAAAAACATTTAAACAACTTCTCCTCCTTAACCAGTGGATGGGTTTTGAAATCATTTCACAAGAATATTTCTTGGGTGACCCCCTACCATAATTGCTCAAACCGTTCCGCTCGGATAAACAAGCTAGCCACTAGAGCTAAAAATAGAAAAAAAAACTTTAAACGACTTCTCCTCCTTAACAAGTGGGTGAATTTTGAAATTATTTCACAGGATTGTTTCTTGGGTGACCCTCTACCAAAATTGCTCAAACCATTCCGCTCGGGTGAACGTGATGGCCGCCAGACCTAAAATAGAAAAAAAAAAAAAACCTTTAAACGACTTCTCCTTCTTAACGCCTGAATTGATTTGAAATTATTTCAAAGGAATGTTAATTGGGTGGCTCTCTAACAAAATTGCTCAAACCGTTCCGCTCGGGTAAACAATATGGCCGCCAGAGCTAAAACTAGAAAAAAAAAACCTTTAAACGACTTCTCCTCCTCAAGAAATGGATGGATTTTGAAGGGCAGTTGTCGCTTTCTGGCGAAAGAATGTGCATTGTACTGGTTAACCGTTTACGAATAATCCTGCCCAGGAAAAGTATGGAAAGGTAAACTGACCGGCTCAAAATGACCTAAAGTAACGTTGACCGGGCCGTAAAACTCCATTACAAAGATAAACAAAAAACAAATAGTATGTTGTCTGTACTTATTAATGCATGAATATATAATAGCCTGGAACCATGGGAAGACTTCCTAAGGAACCATCACGTCAACATGCCTATATAAATTTGACCCCCTTGAACCCCACTTTTATGTAGTAAAACTGGGGTTTTATAGGGTAAACCTTATTTTTCTTATTTCTGCTGTAAAATATACATTGTAGGTAACGAGAACCCTCAATCTAATATTTTGAGCAGAAATAAAGAAAAATATCGCAATTTTTCATCTGAAAAAGTTCCGTTTTTTCGGTGGTAATATTTACAATGAACATTACGCTAACACACCCGTGCGACATAGTGCATTTTTTCACATCTCCCAACTGGCTACTTTTCTGATGAAAATCCTTGATATTTTTCTTATTTATACTGCAAACATAGGTTGTGGGTGCTCGTTAGAACCGCCTCAATGAGGCGGTTCTAACGAGTACCCACAACCTATGTCTTAGAGCAGAAATAAGAAAAATGATGTTTACCCCCGTACCGTAAACCCCAGTCTATATAAAGTGGGGTTTAGGGGGGTCTTCATTTCACGGACTTGTTCTCGTGATGAGTAGTATAGGCGTGTTTACGTAATGTCAAGAACCATTCGAATCAACCATGGTAAACGAAACATCAGTCTTCGAGCCACGGAAGTTTCACAGTATTTGTTCTTATGCCAAGCTAAAATTTGACATCTTGCGCCTTATCGTGTTTAGGTTCTAAAAGAGAATGTTTCTGGTGATTGGACGTGCCTTTGTGCACATTGCAAATGCAAACACACACACACGTGTGACATAGTGCTTTCACCCCTAAACATTCTCGATTTTTACTTTGTAGGTTCTCGTAAAACTGGGGCGGTTTTTATGAGTACCCACAACCCAAGTTTTCCTATACAAAGTTGGGTGTACCGGGGTACACAATACACGGACTTGTTAATCTGATGTGACATCACGTGAACAAGTCCGTGAAATGTAGACCCCCCTATACCCCACATTATATAGAGACAACTGGGGTTTACGGGGGTAAACATTATTTTTCTTATTTTTACTCCAAGACATAGGTTGTGGGTACTCGTTAGAACCGCCTCAATGAGGCGGTTCTAACGAGCACCCACAACCTATGTTTGCAGTATTTATAAGAAAAATATCACGAATTTCCATCAGATAAATGGCCATTTTGGAGATGTGAAAAAATGCACTATGTCGCACGGGTGTGTTATCGTAATGATGTTTCTGTCTTTCCGGACTGGAAATAAGCTTTTTGTCCGACGCAGAAACATAAGAGTAAAGTACCCTTCACGCTATTTTAAGAGTACTTTTTATAGTGCCCATCGGGGTTTAGAGAAATAGAATGAGCTGCATTGCTGGTAAATCGCTTTTGGCTAAGCCTGTCCCAGAAATGTTGTGCGGACATATGGCGCTACAGGAAGAGTCCTCTAGCGGACCAGGTTTAGCCATGGTAAACTACATATTCGAGTTCCAGTCATTACGAAAACAGCCTATACAAATACATTGTAAAATTTACCGCCAAAAAATGCAAATTTTATGACGAAAAAAATTGTGATTTTTTCTATTTCTGCTCAAACTATAGATTGTGGGTACATGTTAGAACAGCCTCATTTAGGCGGTTCTAACGAGTAACCACAATCTATATTTTAGAGCAGGAATAAGAAAAAATGATGTTTACCCCTGTAAACCACAGTTTTACTATATAAAAGTGGGGTTAAATGGGGTCAGAATTATATAGGCGTGTTTTTGTGATGTATTAAAGTTTCATTGTATGTTGTGTGTACTCATTAGAATCGCCTCATTTAGGAAGTACGGGGAGGAGTTTTGTCTATTTTGCCGTCTTTTACCAAGGCGCCCCCCCCCCCCCCCCCACACACACACACACACACACACCAAAAAAGCGGGCGTATGTTTGGCAGACGTTCTACATCCTACTGGTATCGGCAGCGTTCGCCCGACGATACCCAAGCTTTCTTTCGACGTTGATCCGGCGTTACGTGCCAACTTAACTTTATTGCGTTATTAACAAGTTGCACAGACAACCTTGTAGCTTCTATCATGTTTGGTTTGTTAGTTTGAGTGGAGGATTTACGTCCCCATCAGCACAATTTTGATCATTTTGGAGACGTTCCTTCCGATTTCGTAGGGCTTTTACCTGATATTGAAGTGAAACGACATCCGAATCCCAACCATCAGAGACACCGCTAGGGTTTATAACCACGGACGGACCTGCACCACTTTCACCGTGCTGGCTTAGATCCTCTAAGCGGTTTACCCGTACTCGCGGTTTGTCGGTTTCAGGCCTGCACGGAAGCACAATGCTGGCCAACCTTTATCTTCAAGCCCCGATAGGGGTGGGGTGGGAGCGGGGCGCTATCTTGTTTGGAGTCATGAAAAGCAAAATGACACCATTCGACCATGTCAGTATCAAAGTATGATTTTGAATATGAAGATTGAAAAAGACACTGCCATGCTCTTGACACATACCCTGAATACTGTACTATGTGACATGCCTTTACATTTTATACATGGGTCGTGACAAGCAAAACGGAATCTTTGAGCACTTGAGGATGACACTACTTATGTCTTCTTATGCTGTTTATTATAGTCACGGTTGACTGGGTTGGGGATTAACGACACGTCAACACTTATGGGTCATTTTGCGCCGTCTCCCTGAGAAAGGGGAAAATAGACAGCAGGGGCAGTATAGGAGATGAAAGTGAGGGGCGGAAGAAAGTGGACAATAAAAGGAAGTGTATAAACAGAAGAAATAACAACACAACCCCCACACTACCCATACCTGCTGCAAGGATAGCGGGCCTGGCCCAACTGCATTTTGACGCTCCAGTGACGTAATATACACAACTGCCTATCACCCAACAACCCCTATTTGGGCCCCGCCAAGCGATTTTGGTACTTATCGCCTATGCGAGCAGCGAAGGTTCAGGCGAGCCTGCGCATCCGCGCAGTCTCGCCAGAACCTTCGCTGCTCGCTCATACAAGCAGTGAACCAAGAGGAACCTTCAGACAGAAAGCCATATCCCTGGCCCCTCTGAATGGCTGGGCATGCGCAGTTAAAATTTGTCATGACGGAATGCTCGAGGACACAAATTCGCTTGGCGGGGCTCATTTCATAGTTGTGAAAATGATATATGCTTATGATAAATACAGTCGAACTTCAATGGCTCGAACACCTTTAGGACCTCGAAAATCTGTTCGAGACAGGGTAGTTCGAGCCCCTGAGGTGACTGCCAGGAGGCATAACGAAATACTTTTAGACATCTTTTCGGTGTTCTATAATGAAAATTTATGCTGTGTGTACTCATTAGAATCTCCTCATCGAGGTTATTCTAATGAGTACACACAGCATGCATTTGCAAGATAAAAGACTAAAATCTCCTTAATCATCCCCCACTATTTCTTACGTAGAGGATTTCGCTAGGGGCTCAAGAATGGGTTCGACACAGCCATGGTAAACGAGCCATCGCTGTTCGAGCCAGATAAGTTCTACTGTATAGGCTTAATTTTCTTGTTTTTCCTTCAAACATAGATTGTTGGTGCTCGTTTGAACTCGTCTAACGTGCATCAACAATATGTTTTTGAACAGTTATGTAAACTCCGGTAATAATACCCACTCCTTTTTGTCTACATAAAGTGAGATTGTAATGAGCCCCAGAGTGGAATCCGGTTCACTGACCGTTGCAAGGCGGTTGTTCTGTCGCAGTTTATGTCTTTGTGTGTGTGTATTGCTTGGATATATAGCCAAATGTCCATTTTGTGCGAAAGTTACTGTCCTTTTGGCTTACCGCCATTGATGTTCCCATTAGAGTCTAGTTTTTTTGTGTTTTTTTTTTTTTTTTTCATGTTTCCCTTTGGTGTCTTTGAATGGAGCTGAGGGTTAATTGTATTTATTACATTTCTAACAATGAATTACCTATTTTTCTCGGTGAAAGAAAACCGGATAATCGTTCAACAGTGAATTATTTCATCTCTTCGTTACGAAGTTTTGACGTCAAAATTGCAAGGCGACATTGCTGACGTCGTTGGTAACAACGATAACAAATGTTGACGTTTGGCGGAAAATCTGATAAAATCATGAAAATCAAACTTCAATTTTCTCGTCCATTTTACGTTTTTGAGGAGAGACCTGCAACACGAAGATAAAGTATTATTTTCTTGAAAATACAGTTCTAATTTCATGACATTGGTGCATCGGTATTTCAAGGACATGATGATTTTTGCAGCGAAATGAAAACAAGATGGCGACTGATTTTCAAACTAAACCACGCCTCCTGAAATACATACCCTGACTGGAACTATTTTGTTTGGAAATCAGAATTGTTGAATTTGAAAGTTCAAAGGTAAAGCATGAATGGAAATGTAATAAACAGCTTATTTTGTTGTTTTGATTGATTACGTAGAAATAAATCACTCGTGTTCTAAGGCTTTCGCGCCAGTAAATAAACTGGTTCGCTATCGATCACTCGTTTTGTATTCGGAAGCCTTAGAACACTTGGTGAATTATTTCACCGTAATCGATCAAAAAACAAACATAACCCCCCCCCCACCCCCCCCCCCACAAAAAAAAAAAAAAAAAAATATACTCTATCAAATCCTCATCATTTTTTTTTTCAAATGAATTATCAGAATATATAGAGAACGACTAATAATAGCTTCTCCAATACATGAGAGTCCTGCGCTCCAGATATTCATATGGGGCCCCGTCAAGCGATTTTGGTACTTATCGCCTATGCGAGCAGCGAAGGTATAGGCGAGCCTGCGCAGTCTCGCCAGAACCTTCGCTGCTCGCTCATACAAGCAGTGAATCAAAAGGAACCTTCAGACAGAAAGCCATATCCCTGGCCCCTCTGAATGGCTGGGCATGCGCAGTTAAAATTTGTCATGACGGAATGCTCGAGAGACACAAATTCGCTTGGCGGGCTCATTTTGCTGCTATTTATGTTGTTGTTATTCTTCGGAATCAGGCCTCCTTGGCCAAGTGGATAAGAGCGCTGTCTCATATTAATTAGGTCTCTCCAGGCCTCATACTGACCAAGCTTTTCAAAGCCTGAAAGACCCAATTTTGCAGCCTTAACCCCATCCTGCTGTATATGACAACCATTATCTTTGCAAACACTGTAGATCCAGATCAGATGGCTTCTGAAGAAGCCATCTGATCAGGATCTACACTGTTTGTAATGCAGTTTGTGACTTGAATACGTTATATCAAATACTTTGATAGTGAATAGGCAGAAATGGGGTAGCAAAAAAAATTATTCAAAGGATAAGACAGTGTTCAATAGTCATTTTAAACAGAATATAGGAGGAAAGAACAAAATCTAAAAGCCTGAAATCTAGAAAAAATCGAGAAACAATCAAGCCTTAAAAGCCTGAAATCCTGCATATGCCTGAAAAATATGAGGCCTGTCTCTCATAGCTGTGGCTCGAGCTCCGCTCGGTCACATGTGAGACGCCAAGTTCTGCAACGGAAGGTTAGGTGGTTTTTCTCCTCCGGGTACTCCGGTTTTCGCCCACCTCTGATTAACGATCGGCTCAATATGAGTGAAATAATCTTGAAAGATCTTGAAAGGGCCGTTAAAGCAAACTAAAAAAAAAAAAAATAAATAAAAATAAAAAAAAATCTTCGGAACGCGAACTCGTCGCATGCACAACAAGAAAAATCAAATCTATAAATGAGTGCATGCGTACGTCTAACTTGTTGGGACTACTAGTACCCTGAGTGTGAAATTATGCGACGTGGTAAAGTGACTTCGATTGCTAAAAATGTTTTTAGCAATCGAAGTCACTTTACCATGTGACCTGTTATTGACAAAAATGGCCAATCGCTGTGGCTTTTCTGAGCAACAAGAAGTTGGGAGAATTTACGCCCCCCCCCCCCCCCCTACCTCTCGTGTTTGGTTGAGTTCGATTACCTCATCCATGTCCCACTCGTTCAGGAAGGATCTTTTAGGCGCAGGTACTTCTACCACGTGACTAGTCTGTGACTAGTGTTTTATGTGCCCTTTTTATGCATCAATCTTAAGGTCTCTTGTTAAAATCTTAGCACAGATTTTAAGCATGTTGAATGTTTTCTTGCTTGTGACGGTTCTTTTGCAGAGTCACAACATATCTGCTGTTATATTGTTGTATTATTTTAATGTATATAATTTGCATGCTTTTATATTTGATATGTTATAGAGGACCGCAAGGTAGACTGGCTCTCGAAGCTAATTGCGTATCCTCTTTAAATATTGTATAAATAAATAAAAAAAAAACAAAAAAAAACAGGTCGATATTTTCGAAATCATGTTTTTGAACCTTTACATGAGCCTGGCGCATTTGACCGAATCGACTTACTTCAAAAAATAAGTCTGAAACAACGCATGTGAAATTGTTCAAACCCTAAAAATCACAAAATCTACGTAACAATAAACAATTCTCATATCGACATTATCAATGAAAACTCAATATCGAAATAATGCAGCGAATATTCGCCATTTTTAATATGATTGGCTCTTTTATTAATTTTTGCGGCCCTCGCCCATAGGGACTTGAAGATATATATGGGCTGCATGATGCTTCCACGGAGAGCTGAATCGGGCCCGCACACTAGTACTGGTAAACAACTAAGAGGATCTAAGCCTGCCCAGGAACGCGGTGCGAGGCGGACCGTCCATACTAATAAACCATATTGGTTTCATTGGGCGACAGGGCTTGAGATGTCATTTCATCTCATTGTCGCGTAAAAGTCCCACAAAATTGGAAGCAACATCTCCAAAATGACCTTTACAGTGTTGACGGGGACGTTAAGCCCTAAATCAAAGAAAAAAACAAACATTTAACGTATAATTTGATCAGAAATAAGAAAAATGTCAAAATTATTCATCTCAAAATTTTCATTTTTTCGGCGATAAATGATATATTGTACATAAGATCTCTCTCTCTCTCTCTCTCTCTCTCTCTCTCTCTCTCTCTCTCTCTCTCTCTCTCTCTCTCTCTCTCTCTCTCTCTCTCTCTCTCTCAGCGCACCAACAATTAGCGAGCGCAGGCAAATGTAAATTACAGTTTGTCGTTAAATGACGCTACGTCAACCGTCAACAACGTCGTGTCTACATCAAACCAACTTCAAAGCGATGCATTGAATTTGACATTGCAAAGTCGATGAAACGTCACAACGTTTCGTTGGCGATAAAACGGCGTTGCTTATTGGAACGGCTCATTGGAACATTAAATTCAAAACAAACGTAGAACAAGCACCTTTCAGAGCTTAAGAAAGTTAAACACTCCTTCGCAAGTGCAAGATTATACAGTAAAATCTGGTAGATTTGTAGATTGGTTCAACCTGCCCAGCCCTTAGGTCTACATTAACCCATTTGGTACCGGAAACTCCAAAAGGGTTAAGCGACAAACAGTGCAGGCCCTGATCAGACGCCGCAGAATGCGGCGTCTAATCAGGGCCTACACTGTTTGCAAAAAGTTCGGCCATTTTCCAAATAAATTTTGAAGAAAACACAACCTGACAAAGTAGAAGTAAAATATAAATATTGATTATAAAAATATAAACCCTAAATTTTGAAATGACTCCTGCTATATATAAGGAGGAAGATTCCATTTGGTACAAAAAGGGTTTATGGGCTTCTTGGATACAGGGATCAGTCAAACCATCTCAACGGTCACGTGCCATTGAAGTGAGTTGGAGTGGTTGTCGACGGCATGACGTCGAGCCAACGTTGTCTCGACGCCCGTCTGTAAGTCCACTCATTGGTTGTTGTTTTTTTCGACTGGCAGTATGTTTATGTGTCTGTCTAACAGTCCGTCCGTTCGTTTGTTAGTCAGTCATTCAGTCAGTCGGTCTGTGTGTCGTCGGTCTGTCTACTGTCAGTTTGTCAGTCAAACCCCTCTCTCTCTCTCTCTCTCTCTCTCTCTCTCTCTCTCTCTCTCTCTCTCTCTCTCTCTCTCTCTCTCTCTCTCTCCTTGTCTCTCTCTCTCTCTCTCTCTCTCTCTCTGTCTCTCTCTCATGCCAACGGTCATGTGGCAATGAAGTGAGTTGGAGTGGGTGTCGACGGCATGACGTCGAACAAACATTGACTCAACGCCCCTCCGTCAGTTCACTCATTAGTTTATTTCGACTGTCAGTATGGACATTTAAATTGCACATGTAGACAGATCGTTGGACAGATTTCTCAAGATAGATAGATAGATGTATAGAGATAGATAGATGAGGCGATTCTAATGAGTACGCACAACATACATTTTATTATAGAACAACGAAAAGATGTCCCAAAATTAATCCCTTTATGCCTCCTGGCAGTTACCCTCAATGGCTCGAACTGCCTCAATGTGGCAGTTCTAATGAATACCCACAATATATTTTGCAAAGTATGGAAAGTAATAACAGTTGGCAAACACTGCAACTGTGCAGGGCCTGCACTATTTGCTAAGATAATTTTCGTCAAAAATAGAATAAAAAAGCAAAAATAGCGCCCCCCTCCACCCCCTCCCCCCCCCCCCCCCCCCGCGCACCTTCCGAAGACAGCCCCCCCCCCCCCCCCCCCCTCCCACAAACCACCACCACAGGAATTAATTGTGGGACACTCGAATTTTACCATATAAAAGTTTGAACGGTCAACACTTCTCATACCCCGCATAATACAACCCCAGCAACCCGTAAATATTTGCAGTTATCCGTGTAATTTGAACATAAAATCCCAAGTTGAAAAGTCCGGCACAGCAGGTCTGGCCGATAAACGTCCATTTCTGCCAATAATACCGCTTGGCATACACTGCAACTGTGCAGGGCCTGCACTATTTGCTAAGAGAATTTTTCGTCAAAAATAGAATAAAAACGCAAAAATAGACCCCCTCCCGCAGACCCCCCCCCCCCCCCCCCCCCCACACACACACACACACATACACTAACACACCACAGGGATGAATTTTGGGACATCTTTTCGGTGTAAGCTCAGTATATACCCCCGTAAACTCGAATTTCACAATATAAAAGTTTGAACGGTAAACACTGTTCATACTCCGCATAAGAAGCTATGAATACAACCCCAGCAACCCGTAAATATTTGCAGTTACCCATGTACAGTAAAATTCCGCTTAAAGACCACCCCTATATTACTATATTACTAGAACCACTCTCCTATTAACACCGATTTTTACCAGACCCAAATTATTTCCTATATAATTGATTGTTAACTATTCCGATAAAGAGACCACCCCGCTATTCAGTATTAAGACCACTTTCAAAAGACCAAATCGGCCATTACTGTTCGCTATTGCACGACCCGCAGAAAAAGCGACCGACTGAAGTCGGTTGATTTTCTAAGAGTGCCCTAAAATCACCGTGTCATTCTGTCATTCTGTCAGTCTGTTTGTCCGTCCGTAACCCGTTTGTGAAAATTGGTGATAGTGACTTAACCGCTTGGAATATTTAAACAATTTTTGGCATACTGATAGATATCAATGAGATCTAACCAATGAACTTACGAAATATTACATTCCATTTAGTATAGCCTCGCCGAGGCGAAAAATGTGAAAATTTTCGAACTGCTTCTCCTCGGAAACCGTTGGGCCGATTGAAGTCATATTTCATATGGAGCCTCTATGGGATGGGGGAAACCAAAATTTGCTCATGGGGTCCAGGTCACATGACCAAAATGGCCGCCAAGCCATATATGGTCTGTCTGTCTGTCCGTCCGTAACCCGTTTGTGAAAATTGGTGATAGTGACTTAACGGCTTGGAATATTTAAACAATTTTTGGTATACTGATAGATATCAATGAGATCTAACCAAAGAACTTGTGAAATATTACATTCCATTTAGTATAGCCTCGCAGAGGCGAAAAATCCGTAACCCGTTTGTGAAAATTGGTGATAGTGACTTAACCGCTTGGAATATTTAAACATTTTTTGGCATACTGATGGATATCAATGAGATCTAACCAATGAACTTGCGAAATATTACATTCAATTTAGTATAGCCTCGCCGAGGCGAAAAATATGAAAATTTTCGAACTGCTTCTCCTGAGAAACCGTTGGGCCGATTGAAGTCAAATTTCATATGGAGCCTCTATGGGATAGGCGAAATCAAAATTTGCTCATGTGGTCCAGGTCACATGACCAAAATGGCCGCCAAGCCATATATGGTCTGTCTGTCCGTCCGTCCGTAACCCGTTTGTGAAAATTGGTGATAGTGACTTAACCGCTTGGATTATTTAAACAATTTTTGGCATACTGATATATATCAATGAGATCTAACCAACGAACTTGAGAAATATTACATTCCAGTTAGTATAGCCTCGCCGAGGCGAAAAATGTGAAAATTTTCGACATGCTTCTCCTCGGAAACCGTTGAGCCGATTGAAGTCAAATTTCATATGGAGCCTCTATGGGATAGGCGAATCAAAATTTGCTCATGTGGTCCAGGTCACATGACCAAAATGGCCGCCAAGCCATATATGTTCTGTCTGTCCGTCCGTTCGTAACCCGTTGTGAAATTGGTGATAGTGACTTAACCGCTTGGAATATTTAAACAATTTTTGGCATACTGATAGATATTAATGAGATATAACCAATGAATTTGCGAAATATTACATTCCATTTAGTATAGCTTCGCCGAGGCGAAAACTCCGTAACCCGTTTGTGAAAATTGGTGATAGTGATTTAACCGCTTGGAATATTTAAACAATTTTTGGCATACTGATAGATATCAATGAGATCTAACCAATGAACTTGCGAAATATTACATTCCATATAGTATAGCCTCGCCGAGGCGAAAAATGTGAAAATTTTTCGAACTGCTTCTCCTCGGAAACCGTTGGGCCGATTGAAGTCAAATTTCATATGGAGCCTCTATGGGATGGGGGAAACCAAAATTTGCTCATGGGGTCCCGTTCACATGACCAAAATGGCCGCCAAGCCATATATGGTCTGTCTGTCTGTCCGTCCGTAACCCGTTTGTGAAAATTGGTGATAGTGACTTAACCGCTTGGAATATTTAAACAATTTTTGGCATACTGATAGATATCAATGAGATCTAACCAATGAACTTGCGAAATATTACATTCCATTTAGTATAGCCTCGCCGAGGCGAAAAAATGTGAAAATTTTCGAACTGCTTCTCCTCGGAAACCGTTGGGCCGATTGAAGTCAAATTTCA
>CAUZLF010000513.1:0-15000 GCA_963580285.1 Lucinisca nassula | reverse complement strand
TATTATTCATGAATGGGGCCGATCTTCCAGTCAATGTAATCAAAGTATAAATGAGCTTACTTTTTTAGAATGCCCGTGAGCAACCGCCTAATAAGCAAGGTGGGTCATCTGAATAAGCGGAGCCGCTGGCTCTGCGCCTGTAACTCATCCCCACTCAGGGACTTTGTGAATTTTGTTGATTTTCTCAGTGCTGCCTAGGACAGCAACTTTATATAACTAGTATTTCATAGAGAATGGTCTGTTTTACATCAAACTCGGCAGGAATATTCACTGGGCAGTAGCCTTTTAAACGGAACCTTTTTAACCATGTCATGTTATGTCATTGGTGCCATGGTAACGATGGGGCATCTCAAAGTTGTCAAAAAGTGTGATTTCACCTGTATTTTTGACCAAATCTTAATCTTCATACTGCTGTCAAGGCAACAATTAAGGGTTTTGGCACTGGCCATTTTCGAGGGTTTCTTTTTGTCGAGTATCAAGTATCGAGTTGTAAAAGTCGAGTATCGAGTCATAATTGTCGAGTATCGAGTTGAAATTGTCGAGTATCGAGTCAAAAAAGTCGAGTATCGAGTTGAAATTGTCGAGTATCGAGTCAAAAAAGTCGAGTATCGAGTTGAAATTGTCGAGTATCGAGTCAAAAAAGTCGAGTATCGAGTTGAAATTGTCGAGTATCGAGTCAAAAAGTCGAGTATCGAGTCAAAATTGTCGAGTATCGAGTCAAAAAAGTCGAGTATCGAGTCAAAATTGTCGAGTATCAAGTCAAAAAAGTCGAGTATCGAGTCAAAATTGTCGAGTATCGAGTCAAAATTGTCGAGTATCGAGTTGAAATTGTCGAGTATCGAGTTAAAATTGTCGAGTATCGAGTTAACATTAACCACATTCTGCAGCATGACTTTGCAGGTATGTGAGTCGTCTAATTTAAACAAGCAATAACTCAAAAATAATGACTTGTGTTTGTTTTATCTTAAAATATGTCATCATTTTAACAAGCTAATTTTGCTGATCTAGGACAACAGTGGTCCTAAAGTGGTCTATCCCTAATATACCAAATATTTATAAATTTGGTATGAAACACCAAAACAGTAATTAGTAAGCAAACAGTGCAGGCCCAGATCAGAAGACGCAGAACGACCTTCACTCACCACGAAAACAAACCTATATAAATTTGACTCCCTTAAACCCCATTTTTATATAGTAAAACTGGGGTTTGCAGGGGTATAAATTATTTTTCCTACTTCTGCTCAAAAACACAGATTGTGGGTACTCGTTAGAACCGCCTCGTCGGGGCGGTTCTAACGAGTATCCACAATGGACTCCTGCTATATATAAGGTGGAAGATTCCATTTGGTACAAAAAGGGTTAATTATTGCTTAGCACTGAATATCCATACACTATAGGTACTGATTAATGGTAGAACTTCCTCCTTGAGGCATTTCCAGTGAGCACCAACAATCTACAGTAGAACTTCGATGGCTCGAACACCGATGGCTCGTTTACCATGGATGTGTCGAACCTATTCTTGAGCCTCTAGCGAAATCCTCTACATAAGAAATAGTGGGGGATAATTGAGGAGATTTTAGTCTTTGATCTTGCAAAAGTATGCTGTGTGTACTCATTAGAGTCGCCTCGATGAGGCGATTCTAATGAGTACACACAGCATACATTTTTACTATAGAACACCGAAAAGATGTCTAAAAATATCTTGTTATGCCTCCTGACAGTAACCTCAGTGGCTCGAACTACCCCTGTCTCGAACAGATTTTCAAGGTCCCAAAGGTGTTCGAGCCATCGAAGTTCGACTGTATTTTTCTAGCATCCTTAAGAAACCAGCATAATTTCATTTTTAGAAATAAACAAGAGTTTAAGGATAGCATTTAAAAGTAGTGTTATTAGGAATGTTTTCCTAATGAGAGCTCAGTTAAGACTGGATGCTGGCAAATAATGCAAGCCTAGATCAGAAGCAATAGACCACGACCTTCAGTTTCCAAGAAGATCAGCCTTTTTTTCAAGTTTCCAACAAAAACAGCCATAAATTTTGCATAGAGATTAGGAGGAAAATTCCATTTAGTACAAGACGGGTAAATTTTTCATCGTGATCAGTCGGGCAACATGACATTGTGTCCTGTCACATTTCTGAAACAATGGCAGTAGGTACTAACAAAAACACCACCTTCAATAATGGAACAGAACTGAAGATGAAAGCCCATGCTACACTGATTACTTTCAAATCTATATAATTGGGTTTATTGTTTGTCCATCAACTCAGTTAAGTTCAGTAGGTTGCTGATGCCCACGTGACTAACAAATTTGTACAAAAAGCAGATAACGGTTATTTATAGCCATGCTATTTATTGTCATGTGACATCAGAGTAAATAGCATGGCTATAAATAACCGTTATCTGCTTTTGTACAAATTTGTTAGTCACGTGGGCATCATTATTGTCATGTGATACCACAGTATTATGTAAAGAAAGCTATTTGTAAAACACAACTAGGTTCATCTGCTGAGGCATTGGCAAACAGTGCAGACCCATGTCAGATGCTGCAGTAACAGCGTAAAGCACAGGAATATAAAGGTTAAACCAGCCTAATTCTCTCTTCCAGGCCATTTCTCAGCTCAGAGACAATCCATCTACAAGTGTTTTATTTTATGAAGTATAGTTACAATAAAATCTCCACTCTATATAAACCCACTAGAATAATGTTCTTAAATTGTTTGAATTGAGGTTCTACATCCCCGTCAACACTATTTAGGTCATTTTGGAGACATTGCTTCCAGTTTTGTGGGCTTTTACTAGACTCGCACCACTTTGCCTGGGCAGGCTTAGACCCTTTAAGCAGTTTACTCGTACTCTTGCAGTCGGTTTCAGCTCTGCATTGAGGCCTCATGCAGCCAAATCTATTTCTCCAAGCCCCGATATGTGGGGGTCCTATTTGTATACTTAGAACCTCTGAGCAGTTTCTTGCAGTCGGTTTCAGCTCTGCGTTGAAGCCTCAGGCAGCCAAATCTATTTCTCCAAGCCACGATGGCTGGGGGTCCTATTTGTATACTTAGAACCTATAAGCAGTTTACCAGTACTCTTGCAGTCGGTTACAGCTCTGCGTTTAAGCCTCATGCAGCCAAATCTATTTCTCCAAGCCTCGATGTGTGGGGGTCATATTTGTATACTTAGAACCTCTAAGCAGTTTACTAGTACTCTTGGTGCCGGTTTCAGCTCTGTATTGAAGCCTCATGTAACCAAATCTATTTCTCCAAGCCTCGATGTGCGGGGATCCTATTTGTATACTTAGAACCTCTAAGCAGTTTACTAGTACTCTTGGTGTCGGTTTCAGCTCTGTGTTAAAGTCTCATGCAGCCAAATCTATTTCTCCAAGCCCCGATGGGTGGGGTTCCTATTTGTATACTTCGAACCTCTTAGCAGTTTACTAGTACTCTTGCAGTCGGTTTCGGCTCTGCATTGAAGCCTCATGCAGCCAAATCTATTTCTCCAAGTCCCGATGTGTGGGGGTCCTATTTGTATACTTCAAGTAGTTTCTTGCAGTCGGTTTCAGCTCTGCATTGAAGCCTCGTGCAGCCAAATCTATTTCTCCAAGCCCCGGTGTGTGGGAGTCCTATTTGTATACTTAGAACCTTTAAGCAGTTTACTAGTGCTCTTGCAGTCGGTTTCAGCTCCCGATGGACGGGGGTCCTATTTGTATACTTAGAACCTCTAAGCAGTTTACTAGTACTCTTGCAGTCGGTTTCAGCTCTGCATTGAAGCCTCAAGCAGCCAAATCTGTTTCTCCAAGCCACGATGGGTGGGGGTCCTATTTGTATACTTAGAACCTCTTAAGCAGTTTACTAGTACTCTTGGTGCCGGTTTCAGCTCTGTGTTGAAGCCTCATGCAGCCAAATCTATTTTTCCAAGCCCCGATGGGTGGGGGTCCTATTTGTATACTTAGAACCTCTAAGCAGTTTACTAGTACTTTTGCAGTCGGTTTCAGCTCTGCATTGAAGCCTCATGCAGCCAAATCTATTTCTCCAAGCCCCGATGTGTGGGTGTCCTATTCGTTTACTTAAAACCTCTAAGCAGTTTCTTGCAGTCGGTTTCAGTTCAACGTTGAAGCCTCATGCAGCCAAAACTATTTCTCCAAATCCCGATGAGTGGGGATCCTATTTGTATACTAAGAACCTTTAAGCAGTTTACTAGTACTCTTGCAGTCGGTGTCAGCTCTGCATTGAAGCCTCATGCAGCCAAATCTATTTCTCCAAGCCCCGATGTGTCTGGGTCCTATTTGTATACTTAGAACCTTTGAGCAGTTTCTTGCAGTCGGTTTCAGCTCTGCGTTGAAGCCTCAGACAGCCAAATCTTTTTCTCCAAGCCACGATGGCTGGGGGTCCTATTTGTACACTTAGAACCTTTAAGCAGTTTACCAGTACTCTTGCAGTCGGTTACAGCTCTGCGTTGAAGCCTCATGCAGCCAAATCTATTTCTCCAAGCCTCGATGTGTAGGGGTCATATTTGTATACTTAGAACCTCTAAGCAGTTTACTAGTACTCTTGGTGCCGGTTTCAGCTCTGTATTGAAGCCTCATGTAACCAAATCTATTTCTCCAAACCCCGATGGGTGGGGTCCTGTTTGTTTACTTAGAACCTCTAAGCAGTTTACTAGTACTCTTGGTGCCGGTTTCAACCCTGTGTTGAAGCCTCATGCAACCAAATCTATTTCTCCAAGCCCCGACTGGTGGGGGTCCTATTTGTATACTTAGAACCTCTAAGCAGTATACTGGTACTCTTGCAGTCGGTTTCAACTCTGCATTGAAGCCTCATGCAGCAAAATCTATTTCTCCAAGCCCCGATGTGTGGGGTCCTATTTGTATACTTCAAACCTCTAAGCAGTTTCTTGCAGTCGGTTTCAGTTCTGCGATGAAGCCTCACGCAGCCAAATCTGTTTCTCCAAGCCCCGATGGGTGGGGGTCCTATTTGTATACTTCTAACCTCTAAGCAGTTTACTAGTACTCTTGCAGTCGGTTTCAGCTCTGCATTGAAGCCTCATGCAGCCAAATCTATTTCTCCAAGCCCCGATGGTGGGGGTCCTATTTGAAAACTTAGATCCTCTAAGCAGTTTCTTGCAGTCGGTTTCAGTTCTGCGTTGAAGCCTCATGAAGCCAAATCTGTTTCTCCAAGTCCCGATGGGTGGGGGTCCTATTTGTATACTTAAAACCTCTAAGCAGTTAACTAGTACTCTTGCAGTCGGTTTCAGCTCTGCATTGAAGCCTCATGCAGCCAAATCTATTTCTCCAAGCCCCGATGTGTGGGGTCCTATTTGTATACTTCAAACCTCTAAGCAGTTTCTTGCGGTCGGTTTCAGTTCTGCGTTGAAGCCTCATGCAGCCAAATCTGTTTCTCCAAGCCCCGATGGGTGGGGGTCCTATTTGTATACTTCGAACCTCTAAGCAGTTTACTAGTACTCTTGCAGTCGGTTTCGGCCCTGTATTTAAGCCTCATGCACCCAAATCTATTTCTCCAAGTCCCGATGTGTGGGGGTCCTACTTGTATACTTCAAGCAGTTTCTTGCAGTCGGTTTCAGTTCTGCTTTGAAGCCTCATGCAGTCAAATCTGTTTCTCCAAGCCCCGATGGTTGGGGTCCTATTTGTATACTTAGTACCTTTAAGCAGTTAACTAGTACTCTTGCAGTCGGTTTCAGCTCTGCTTTGAAGCCTCATGCAGCCAAATCTATTTCTCCAGACCCCGATGGGTGGGGGTCCTATTTGTATACTTAGAACCTTTTGAGCAGTTTACTAGTACTCTTGCAGTTGGTTTCAGCTCTGCATTGAAGTCTCATGCAGCCAAATATATTTCTCCAAGCCCCGATTTGTGGGGGTCCTATTTGTATACTTAGAACCTCTGAGCAGTTTCTTGCAGTCGGTTTCAGCTCTGTGTTGAAGCCTTAGGCAGCCAAATCTATTTCTCCAAGCCCCGATGGGTTGGGGTCCTATTTGTATACATAGAACCTTCAAGCAGTTTACCAGTACTCTTGCAGTTGGTTACAGCTCTGCGTTGAAGCCTCATGCAGCCAAATCTATTTCTCCAAGCCTCGATGTGTGGGGGTCATATTTGTATACTTAGAACCTCTTAAGCAGTTTACTAGTACTCTTGGTGCTGGTTTCAGCTCTGTGTTGAAGCCTCATGCAGCCAAATCTATTTCTCCAAGCCCCGATGTTTGGGGGTCCTATTTGTATACTTAAAACCTCTGAGCAGTTTCTTGCAGTCGGTTTCAGCTCTGCGTTGAAGCCTCATGCAGCCAAATCTATTTCTCCAAGCCCCGATGGGTGGGGGTCCTATTTGTATACTTAGAACCTCTAAGCAGTTTACTAGTACTCTTGCAGTCGGTTTCAGCTCTGCATTGAAGCCTCATGCAGCCAAATCTATTTCTCCAAGCCCCGATGTTTGGGGGTTCTATTTGTATACTTAAAACCTCTAATCAGTTTCTTGCAGTCGGTTTCAGTTCAGCATTGAAGCCTCATGAAGCCAAATCTATTTCTCCAAACCCCGATGGGTGGGGGTCCTATTTGTACACTTAGAACCTTTAAGCAGTTTACAAGTACTCTTGCCGTCGGTTACAGCTCTGCGTTTAAGCCTCATGCAGCCAAATCTATTTCTCCAAGCCTCGATGTGTGGGGGTCATATTCGTATACTTAGAACCTCTAAGCAGTTTACTAGTACTCTTGGTGCCGGTTTCAGCTCTGTGTTGAAGCCTCATGCAGCCAAATCTATTTCTCCAAGTCCCGATGGGTGGGGGTCATATTTGTATACTTAGAACCTCTAAGCAGTTTACTAGTACTCTTGGTGCCGGTTTCAGCTCTGTGTTGAAGCCTCATGCAACCAAATCTATTTCTCCAAGCCCCGATGGGTGGGGGTCCTATTTGTATACTTAGAACCTCTAAGCAGTTTACTAGTACTCTTGCAGTCGGTTTCAGCTCTGCATTGAAGCCTCATGCAGCAAAATCTATTTCTCCAAGCCCCGATGTGTGGAGGTCCTATTTGTATACTTCAAACCTCTAAGCAGTTTGTTGCAGTCGGTTTCAGTTCTGCGATGAAGCCTCATGCAGCCAAATCTATTTCTCCAAGCCCCGATGGGTGCGGGTCCTATTTGTATACTTCAAACCTCTAAGCAGTTTACTAGTACTCTTGCAGTCGGTTTCAGCTCTGCATTGAAGCCTCATGCAGCCAAATCTATTTCTCCAAGCCCCGATGGTTGGGGTCCTATTTGAAAACTTAGAACCTCTAAGCAGTTTCTTGCAGTCGGTTTCAGTTCTGCGTTGAAGCCTCATGAAGCCAAATCTGTTTCTCCAAGCCCCGATGGGTGGGGGTCCTATTTGTATACTTAAACCTCTAAGCAGTTTACTAGTACTCTTGCAGTCGGTTTCAGCTCTGCATTGAAGCCTCATGCAGCCAAATCTATTTCTCCAAGCCCCGATGTGTGGGGGTCCTATTTGTATACTTCAAACCTCTAAGCAGTTTCTTGCAGTCGGTTTCAGTTCTGCCTTGAAGCCTCATGCAGCCAAATCTGTTTCTCCAAGCCCCGATGGGTGGGGATCCTATTTGTATACTTTAAACCTCTAAGCAGTTTCTTGCAGTCGGTTTTAGCTCTGCATTGAAGCCTCATGCAGCCAAATCTTTTTCTCCAAGCCAGAATGTGTGTGGGTCCTATTTGTATACTTAGATCCTCTAAGCAGTTAACTAGTACTCTTACAGTCGGTTTCAGCTCTGCGTTGAAGCCTCATGCAGCCAAATCTATTTCTCTAAGCCCCGATGTGTTGGGGGTCCTATTTGTATACTTATAACCTCAAAGCAGTTTCTTGCAGTCGGTTTCAGCTCTGCATTGAAGCATCATGCAGCCAAATCTATTTCTCCAAAGAAGAAGTAAAACAAAGATCAGGAATCGATACAATTAACTTACTCCACCCATCAAAGACACCAAAGGTAAAGAAACACAAACATTAAGCGACCAGACCATAATCGAAACCTAAACAAAGGAAGGCCATAAGGACAGTTACTTTCCCACAAAATGGCCATATGGCCATCCAAAATAAAAAGACACAAGTGATACACACAGTAAGTAACAAACAACAAAATAAACTAGATCTGTCAGAGGATCTGACTATAGCCCCGCTATAGCCCTGTCAGAGGAGAAAGACTCATGAATTAAAGGTAAAGAAAGGATAATGAAAAAAGCACATGCATATCTGCAGACCTCTATGAAAACACCTGTAAAGTTTCAAAAGGATTGACCTAGAACTGTAAGAGGAGTTGCGATCACAAGTTAGCTACTCCCTATACATTTTAACATCAGTAGATCTCAAAAATTGTCTAAGTTAAAAAAGGTGAAATAAGTGAAAAAAAATATTTAAGGATAATGAAAAAAGCACATGCACATCTTCAGACCTATATGAAAACACCTGTAAAGTTTCAAAAGGATTGACCTAGAACTGTAAGAGGAGTTGCGATCACAACGTACCCACTATCAAATATTACAGACAGACAGACGGAATTCCGGACAAGCCAAAATATATATATCCCCCACTTTTTCAAAGCGGGGCTTTAATAAATCGCCACAGAAGAACCGCCTTGGAAAGATTTCCACTGGGGGGGGGGGGGGGGGGGGGGGGGCTTAAATTGATTTTACGCAGCCAAAATCCTCGCCCTCACTTCCGTCGCGATTTAGACAAATAATTTGTTCAGTCCGCATGAAGGCCTCCTAACTCATCAGTGCAACATCGCCGTGAACACAAATAATCAAAGAACCACAGAGGTGAGACAACGGTGAGGACTCGACAGCAAGAAACCACTGAAATGCTGGAGCAAAAGAAAACCAACCGTTAGACCCTGATGGGCCCGACCAGAGACAGAGCATCAGGCACCAACCAACATTACCTTTAGGTTTACATTTTCTGATAAAATATTTATCAAAAATCTCATTTTTTAATTAAAATTTTACAATTTATCAAAATTCAATCCCTAAGATAAATATGTTCTAGTCTTTGACACTATTTTATTTTGCTAGGAAAACTTGCCATATGTATCTTCTTTCACGATGCCAAATTTCATGAAAATCCGAAACCGGTAACACTGTAGTTTTACACCTTTAAAGGATGTAAAGTAGAAGTAAAACAAAGATCAGGAATCGATACAATTAACTTACTCCACCCATCAAAGACACCAAAGGGAAAGAAACACAAACATTAAGCGACCAGACCATAATTGTAACCTAAACAAAGGAAGGCTATAAGGACAGTTACTTTCCCACAAAATGGCCATATGGCCATCCAAAATAAAAAGACACAAGCGATACACACAGTAAGTAATAAACAACAACATAAACTCGAAGAGAGTTTTCAGAGGAAAACATATGTCCCCCCACCAGTGTGAAGTCCAGAGCATCTTGACATTTCTTTTGTATATGGTCTAAGTCCCTTGGTGACCTTGAAAATTAGGTAAAGGTCACCAAAATCTAATCAGTTCTAGAGACTACCCCACTTATCTTATGTACCAAGTTTGAACTAAATCCATCCATTGGTTCAGGAGAAAGAGCACAGGCAAGCTTATTTTTAACAGCCTAAGACCCGTGGTGACCTTGAAAATTGGATCAAGGTCACCAAAATCTAATCAGTCCTTGAGACCCTCCCATTTATCTTATGTACTAAGTCTGAACCAAATCCATCCATTGGTTCAGGTGATAGAGTGCAGACAAGCTTATTTTTAACAATCTAAGTCCCGTGGTGACCTTGAAAATTAGGTCAAGGTCACCAAAATCTCATCAATTCTAGAGACTGTCCCACTTACCTTATGTACCAAGTTTGAATCAAATCCATCCATCGGGTCAGGAGATAGAGCGCAGACAAGTTTATTTTTAACAGTCTAAGTCCTGTGGTGGCCTTGAAAATTAGGTCAAGGTCACCAAAATCTAATCAGTTCTAGAGACTATCCCACTTACTTTATGTACCAAGTTTGAACCAAATCCATCCATTGGTTCAGGAGATAGAGTGCAGACAAGCTTATTTTTAACAGTCTTAGTCCCGTGGTGACCTTGAAAATTAGGTCAAGGTCACCAAAATCTAATCAGTTCTTGAGACCATCCCACTTACTTTATGTACCAAGTTTGAACCAAATCCATCCATTGGTTCAGGAGATAGAGTGCAGACAAGCTTATTTTTAACAGTCTTAGTCCCGTGGTGACCTTGAAAATTAGGTCAAGGTCACCAAAATCTAATCAGTTCTTGAGACCATCCCAATTATACTATGTACCAAGTTTGAACAAAATCCATCCATTGGTTCAGGAGATAGAGTGCAGACAAGCTTTTTTGGCCTAAAATTCGACATTGTTTTGAGCACTGTGACCTTGAAAATTAGACCAAGGTCACCAAAATCTAATCAGTACTTTTCCCCCTCCCAATGGTGTATCTGAGTAAGTTTAATCAAAATCCATCCATCCATTCAGGAGATAGAGTGCAGACAAGAGGCAACGCCGACGCCGACAGGATCCGCACCAAAACCAATATGTCCCCCTCCCTTTCGGGTGGGGGGACATAATAATAAATCGCCACAGAAGAACCGCATTGGAACGGTCAGTGGAAAGATTTCCACTGGGGGGCTTTAATCGATTTTACCTGGCCACAATCCTCGCCCTTACTTCCGTCGCGATTTAGACAAATAATTTGTTCAGTCTGCATGAAGGCCTCCTAACTCATCAGTGCAACATCTCCGTGAACACAAATAATCAAAGAACCACAGAGGTGAGACAACGGTGAGGACTCGACAGCAAGAAACCACTGATATGCTGGAGCAAAAGAAAACCAACAGTTAGACTCCGATGGGGCCGACCAGAGCCACAGAGCATCAGGCACCAACCAACATTACCTTGAATTAGATCTCTCTAATTCTCAATAAGCCTTTACGTTGGAACCGTCATAGAATCTGAGGCCTGACCCACCGGCGTGCAATTAGAGGGAAGCAAAGTTGCAAACCGTGATTGGGTTAACTACCATGCATGCAGTCTGTCGTATAATATCCATGTTGTACCCAATCTTTTTATATCGAAGAATGATTTTAAGAAATTGGGTGCTAAAGTCATTGCGGTTATATATTTTTCTGAATTTATATGCTAAGTCACCATAAAATTTGGGTTCCGATAGACCTTGTTGCAGAAGAGATTTAAGTCAAATATTGAATTTTGAAATTAAATCAGAATGGCGTCTATAAAATTTTGAAAAGGCTTTGCGTAAATTTTGAAAAGGCCAAGCCCCAAAGTGTGGGGGTCCTATTTGTATACTTAGAACCTCTAAGCAGTTTACTAGTACTCTTGCAGTCGGTTTCAGCTCTGCATTGAAGCCTCATGCAGCCAGATCTATTTCTCCAAGCCCCGACGGGTGGGGGTCCTATTTGTATACTTTGAACCTCTAAGCAGTTTCTTGCAGTGGGTTTCAGCTCTGCCTTGAAGCCTCATGCAGCCAATCTATTTCTCCAAGCCCTGATGAGTTGGGGTCCTATTTGTATACTTAGAACCTCTAAGTAGTTTCTTGCAGTCGGTTTCAGTTCTGCATTGAAGCCTCATGCAGCCAAATCTATTTCTTCAAGCCTGGATGGTTGGTGTGGGGGGCCATTTGTTTAATGAAAACCCTTGTGTAAACCCCACACTGTATAGAGAAAAGCTGGGTTAACAAGAAATAACTCAAGATTAAGAGGAACATGTACTGACAAGGAAGATTATGGGATAATGTTCCTTAATTCTTCTTAGATACAGAGAGAAACTTCTATACCTCTAACACGGATAGTTTGCTTGCCATGGATAATTCAAAGTAGTTCTGCAGTCCCCTGAGTATTCACCATATTTGCATTTATTTGCTGGCTCCCAGCTTGCACATTGTCAATATTGGAAGAACAGGTAACCAGACCCCCCTGACCTTGAAAGGTCAGGGGGGTTCAAGGTCAGGGGGGTCTGGTTACCTGTTTTTCCAATATTGACAATGTGCAAGCTGGGAGCCAGCAAATAATGCAAATATGGTGAATAATGAAAACCCTTGTGTAAACCACACACTGTATAGAGAAAAGCTGGGTTAACAAGAACATAACTCTAGATTAAGAAGAACCTGTACTGAAGATTATGGGATAATGTTCCTTATTTCTTCTTAGATACAAAAAGAAACTTCGATAACTCACGACTTGACTTGACTTGATAGATTTTGTAAGGTAACCGGGCCCTAAAAGCACATAGGGGCTACCCCATCTCGCTAAATGGGATTAGTTTATGAACTGCTCTTCCCAGGGACTTCAATGTGCTGGCACTTGTCAATTCGACAGGTGTCAGCTGACCAATGGGAATATACTGAACTCTTAATCGGAGGAAGGCACAAATCGCACCCAAGGATCAGCGTTTGTCTTAAGAAACACAGTTCTGTAGCGATTTTAGAATTTTGAGTGCAGGAATCAGACCAAAAATGGGCTCTAGTATGTGATGACGTGTTGCCAATTTCGACTAACACGGATAGTTTGCTTGTCATTAATGAAGTCGGTCATCCGGGTATTCTCGATAGTCACGTGACTTTCTGCATAGCAACCAAAACTGGAGGTGAAAAGCTACACCATTTTGAGTTACCTTTTAATTGAATAGGAACGATATTCACACGTAAAATTCTTAGAGACTGAAAAGAAAATGCCTAAAATATGCAGTGCAGGTGGTTGTACAAATCACCGCCTACAACAGGATAAACAGTTGTCCTCCTACAATTTTCCGTATCGGGAGAAATACCCTGACAGATGTTCGAAGCGGATCAGGGCCTGCAATCACCTCCTTATATATAGCCGGAGTCCATTTCAAAATTTAGGGGTGTCTGGTTGTGTGTTTTTCAAAATTTATTTGGAAAATAGCTGAACTTTATGCAAACAGTGGAGGCCCTGATCAGACGCCGCGTTCTGCGGCGTCTGATCTGGGTCTGCACAGTTTGCCAGGGTAATTCATTAAACACTTTAGAGAACCCTAACGTAATTACATGGTTACCATCACATTCGCCGATAATTCAAAGTAGTTATGGAGTCCCCTGAGTATAGGTCCCAAAGCTCCAGATATCCATATATAGAGGATCTTACATGAGTGCTAATTTATTATTGAATTTATTAAATGAGTTGAGGAAAAGGGATAAAATGCAAGGCTTTGCCGAGCATTTTATCCCTTTTCCTCAACAAGTTTAATAAATTCAATTATACATGAGCACATGTGCAAGATTCTATTTATCATATGACATTTTAAACGCATTTCATTCACGATTGTTTACAAAAATGTCAATATTCCGCCATTAGTAAATGCGACGTCTTAAGGACGTGGTACATGTAACGTTATGGGACGTACCTAGCTAATTTGTATATTTAATCCACTGGTGGATTATTGAAAATAACACATGGCGTTAAAACACTCTCAGACGCGACGTCATATGATAAATTTTGGATAATACATGGATGTTTTTGTTATTCCATTACGAAAGGGTATGTTGTTTGCACTCATTAAAATTGCCTCGATGAGGCGATTCTAATGAGTAAACATAACATACCTTCATCTTATACAGAAGATATCATTAATCCATAAAACGCCAATCACGACAATTGTCATCTGCTTTGTCGTCTGCCAGGTACTTTAAAATCAGTTCTTGCAAACAGTGTGGACCCAGATCAGACACTAGTAGTCTGATCTTGGTCCACACTGTTTGCCTACATAAAAATATTTTTAAAAAGTTCGCAAGATTCAGCAGACAACAGTTTCAGATTTAGTTTTTATCGGCATCTTAAGGGGAATGGATACACCTTTAGGGGAGGCAACTCCTGTAAAAGTGTTTTTGTCTCCCATGTCAATAGGGGTCAACTCTTAAAGGAAAGAATTTGCTCCTGAGGAGCAAATTCTTTCCTTTAAGAGTAGACCCCTTTTTCGATGGGACTGATCCTATAGAAAAGGGAACAGGAAGTCCCGAATGTTGTCTCCCTTTGAAAAATGGCTGAAAAATGTGCTTGGTGTTCCCATTCCCCTTAAGGGTTAAGTGATCCCCATTATATCACATGACCTGGCACTATTAGTAAACCTCAGTAATTCCAACTACCCCTATCTTGATAAAATCTTCTTGCACACCAGACAAGGAAATCTGTGATTTTACCCTGGGGTAGAAATTTATGTTCTGACCCTGGTGTTCCGACCCAGGCAACTAACATAAATGCGCTTCAATTCTATTCAACTGCCGGAACTACTTCCGCACTACTTTTATTTTGTAAACAATATACGTGTGCGAGCTGTCATAACTAACCGGAGGTATTGTGCAAGAAAAAGAATCCAATATGGGGTTCTGTTGTAGATTGGCATTTCCAACCCTCGGGATGACCGTGCTGAGCGGAACCTCGGCGTAGCCTCGGTTCAGCTCAGCACGGTCATCCCTCCGGTTGGAACACTCATCTACAACAGAACCCCATATCAGATTCTTATATTCCTGGACACAGAGGTGTTCTAATTATTGAAGTTTTACTGGATTATGTTCTAGAATTGACCGGTACATGTTTTAACCCTTTTTGTACCAAATATAATCGACCTCCTTATATAGCAGGAGTCCATTTCAAAATCTAGGGGTTGTCAGGTTTGTGTTTTCTTCAAAATCTATTTGGAAACTGGCTGAACGTTTTGCAAACAGTGTAGGCCCAGATCAGACACCGCGTTCTGCTGCATCTGATCTGGTCCTGCACTGTTTGCCTACTACCCGTTTTGGGGGTTTCCGGTACAAAATGAGTTAACCCTTATCTTGCTGTTCACAACAACCCCTATCTTTGCAAACAGTGTAGATCCAGATCAGATGGCTTCTGAAGAAGCCATCTGATCAGGATCTACACTGTTTGGCATTCAGTTTATGAATTTGTAGCAATAAATTACATTAAATAATTTGATTGGTTGATAGACAGAAGTGGGTGTGACTTAAATGAATATTCAGCAA
>CAUZLF010000512.1:0-58000 GCA_963580285.1 Lucinisca nassula | reverse complement strand
CCTCTTCAGCTCATTTCGTCTTCCCGAGAAATAGGCACAAAGTTTAGTTTCCTCGAATTTCAGAGGCTTATAACTCGCAAGATACGTGTTGTAGCAGTGTGAAATTTTGTACTCGTCGAGGCACTGAGGTGTACTAGGAGCATGCAAAATTTCAGCTTCATCGCGATACGAACACTCGAGTTATAAGGGTCTAAAGTTTTGGGCGGGACAACAATATGCCGAAGGTGTCTAAATGTTGCAAAGGTGACTTGATGGAATCGGCTTATAATTGCTGCCAAATGATGCGCCTTTGACCCAAGTGTCCTGGGATAAAATGGGAGTTGTCTCCGTTCTCTGTGTTTCGAGTTATTGCCCTCGGAAGGTCAAAGTACCGTAAGTTTGGGCCCTTATATCTGCGAAACTATTTGACAGAAACAACTCCCATTTTACCCCAGGTTGTTTGGCACGCATGGGCACGTTTTGGCACCGTTGCCATGCGTCTACGTTAAAGTGACCAAAATGAGCATTTAGCATGCACCACAGGTAACACCAATCAAATTTTCTAGGCCACTTTTCTTGGCCTCTATTGAACGCAGCGATCTGTAATTTGCCCCGAGGGTGTATTACATTGAGAAGGACTAACGGTGAAAAAACCGCTATTGTTATCGCCCTCTAGGCTGTGCCGCGGCGTTTTATTCGGTTTTCCCGTAGACCTCAATGTAAAAATGAGCCCTTTATTTCGGCACTTTCTAGTGCCCCAGTGTTCGCGAGTTTTTGCACGATGGCAGACGACATAAATGCCTTTTGAAAGCGGCATACTGCACCTCTTCAGCTCATTTCGTCTTCCCGAGAAATAGGCACAAAGTTTAGTTTCCTCGAATTTCAGAGGCTTATAACTCGCAAGATACGTGTTGTAGCAGTATGAAATTTTGTACTCTTCGAGGCACTGAGGTGTACTAGGAGCATGCAAAATTTCAGCTTCATCGCGATACGAACACTCGAGTTATAAGGGTCTAAAGTTTTGGGCGGGACAACAATATGCCGAAGGTGTCTAAATGTTGCAAAGGTGACTTGATGGAATCGGCTTATAATTGCTGCCAAATGATGCGCCTTTGACCCAAGTGTCCTGGGATAAAATGGGAGTTGTCTCCGTTCTCTGTGTTTCGAGTTATGGCCCTCGGAAGGTCAAAGTACCGTAAGTTTGGGCCCTTATATCTGCGAAACTATTTGACAGAAACAACTCCCATTTTACCCCAGGTTGTTTGGCACGCATGGGCACGTTTTGGCACCGTTGCCATACGTCTACGTTAAAGTGACCAAAATGAGCATTTGGCATGCACCACAGGTAACACCAATCAAATTTTCTAGGCCACTTTTCTTGGCCTCTATTGAACGCAGCGATCTGTAATTTGCCCCGAGGGTGTATTACATTGAGAAGGACTAACGGTGAAAAAACCGCTATTGTTATCGCCCTCTAGGCTGTGCCGCGGCGTTTTATTCGGTTTTCCCGTAGACCTCAATGTAAAAATGAGCCCTTTATTTCGGCATTTTCTAGTGCCCCAGTGTTCGCGAATTTTTGCACGATGGCAGACGACATAAATGCCTTTTGAAAGCGGCATACTGCACCTCTTCAGCTCATTTCGTCTTCCCGAGAAATAGGCACAAAGTTTAGTTTCCTCGAATTTCAGAGGCTTATAACTCGCAAGATACGTGTTGTAGCAGTATGAAATTTTGTACTCCTCGAGGCACTGAGGTGTACTAGGAGCATGCAAAATTTCAGCTTCATCGCGATACGAACACTCGAGTTATAAGGGTCTAAAGTTTTGGGCGGGACAACAATATGCCGAAGGTGTCTAAATGTTGCAAAGGTGACTTGATGGAATCGGCTTATAATTGCTGCCAAATGATGCGCCTTTGACCCAAGTGTCCTGGGATAAAATGGGAGTTGTCTCCGTTCTCTGTGTTTCGAGTTATGGCCCTCGGAAGGTCAAAGTACCGTAAGTTTGGGCCCTTATATCTGCGAAACTATTTGACAGAAACAACTCCCATTTTACCCCAGGTTGTTTGGCACGCATGGGCACGTTTTGGCACCGTTGCCATGCGTCTACGTTAAAGTGACCAAAATGAGCATTTAGCATGCACCACAGGTAACACCAATCAAATTTTCTAGGCCACTTTTCTTGGCCTCTATTGAACGCAGCGATCTGTAATTTGCCCCGAGGGTGTATTACATTGAGAAGGACTAACGGTGAAAAAAACCGCTATTGTTATCGCCCTCTAGGCTGTGCCGCGGCGTTTTATTCGGTTTTCCCGTAGACCTCAATGTAAAAATGAGCCCTTTATTTCGGCACTTTCTAGTGCCCCAGTGTTCGCGAGATTTTGCACGATGGCAGACGACATAAATGCCTTTTGAAAGCGGCATACTGCACCTCTTCAGCTCATTTCGTCTTCCCGAGAAATAGGCACAAAGTTTAGTTTCCTCGAATTTCAGAGGTTTATAACTCGCAAGATACGTGTTGTAGCAGTATGAAATTTTGTACTCGTCGAGGCACTGAGGTGTACTAGGAGCATGCAAAATTTCAGCTTCATCGCGATACGAACACTCGAGTTATAAGGGTCTAAAGTTTTGTGCGGGACAACAATATGCCGAAGGTGTCTAAATGTTGCAAAGGTGACTTGATGGAATCGGCTTATAATTGCTGCCAAATGATGCGCCTTTGACCCAAGTGTCCTGGGATAAAATGGGAGTTGTCTCCGTTCTCTGTGTTTCGAGTTATGGCCCTCGGAAGGTCAAAGTATCGTAAGTTTGGGCCCTTATATCTGCGAAACTATTTGACAGAAACAACTCCCATTTTACCCCAGGTTGTTTGGCACGCATGGGCACGTTTTGGCACCGTTGCCATGCGTCTACGTTAAAGTGACCAAAATGAGCATTTAGCATGCACCACAGGTAACACCAATCAAATTTTCTAGGCCACTTTTCTTGGCCTCTATTGAACGCAGCGATCTGTAATTTGCCCCGAGGGTGTATTACATTGAGAAGGACTAACGGTGAAAAAACCGCTATTGTTATCGCACTCTAGGCTGTGCCGCGGCGTTTTATTCGGTTTTCCCGTAGACCTCAATGTAAAAATGAGCCCTTTATTTCGGCACTTTCTAGTGCCCCAGTGTTCGCGAGTTTTTGCACGATGGCAGACGACATAAATGCCTTTTGAAAGCGGCATACTGCACCTCTTCAGCTCATTTCGTCTTCCCGAGAAATAGGCACAAAGTTTAGTTTCCTCGAATTTCAGAGGCTTATAACTCGCAAGATACGTGTTGTAGCAGTATGAAATTTTGTATTCCTCGAGGCACTGATGTGTACTAGGAGCATGCAAAATTTCAGCTTCATCGCGATACGAACACTCGAGTTATAAGGGTCTAAAGTTTTGGGCGGGACAACAATATGCCGAAGGTGTCTAAATGTTGCAAAGGTGACTTGATGGAATCGGCTTATAATTGCTGCCAAATGATGCGCCTTTGACCCAAGTGTCCTGGGATAAAACGGGAGTTGTCTCCGTTCTCTGTGTTTCGAGTTATGGCCCTCGGAAGGTCAAAGTACCGTAAGTTTGGGCCCTTATATCTGCGAAACTATTTGACAGAAACAACTCCCATTTTACCCCAGGTTGTTTGGCACGCATGGGCACGTTTTGGCACCGTTGCCATGCGTCTACGTTAAAGTGACCAAAATGAGCATTTAGCATGCACCACAGGTAACACCAATCAAATTTTCTAGGCCACTTTTCTTGGCCTCTATTGAACGCAGCGATCTGTAATTTGCCCCGAGGGTGTATTACATTGAGAAGGACTAACGGTGAAAAAACCGCTATTGTTATCGCCCTCTAGGCTGTGCCGCGGCGTTTTATTCGGTTTTCCCGTAGACCTCAATGTAAAAATGAGCCCTTTATTTCGGCACTTTCTAGTGCCCCAGTGTTCGCGAGTTTTTGCACGATGGCAGACGACATAAATGCCTTTTGAAAGCGGCAAACTGCACCTCTTCAGCTCATTTCGTCTTCCCGAGAAATAGGCACAAAGTTTAGTTTCCTCGAATTTCAGAGGCTTATAACTCGCAAGATACGTGTTGTAGCAGTGTGAAATTTTGTACTCGTCGAGGCACTGAGGTGTACTAGGAGCATGCAAAATTTCAGCTTCATCGCGATACGAACACTCGAGTTATAAGGGTCTAAAATTTTGGGCGGGACAACAATATGCCGAAGGTGTCTAAATGTTGCAAAGGTGACTTGATGGAATCGGCTTATAATTGCTGCCAAATGATGCGCCTTTGACCCAAGTGTCCTGGGATAAAATGGGAGTTGTCTCCGTTCTCTGTGTTTCGAGTTATGGCCCTCGGAAGGTCAAAGTACCGTAAGTTTGGGCCCTTATATCTGCGAAACTATTTGACAGAAACAACTCCCATTTTACCCCAGGTTGTTTGGCACGCATGGGCACGTTTTGGCACCGTTGCCATGCGTCTACGTTAAAGTGACCAAAATGAGCATTTAGCATGCACCACAGGTAACACCAATCAAATTTTCTAGGCCACTTTTCTTGGCCTCTATTGAACGCAGCGATCTGTAATTTGCCCCGAGGGTGTATTACATTGAGAAGGACTAACGGTGAAAAAACCGCTATTGTTATCGCCCTCTAGGCTGTGCCGCGGCGTTTTATTCGGTTTTCCCGTAGACCTCAATGTAAAAATGAGCCCTTTATTTCGGCACTTTCTAGTGCCCCAGTGTTCGCGAGTTTTTGCACGATGGCAGACGACATAAATGCCTTTTGAAAGCGGCAAACTGCACCTCTTCAGCTCATTTCGTCTTCCCGAGAAATAGGCACAAAGTTTAGTTTCCTCGAATTTCAGAGGCTTATAACTCGCAAGATACGTGTTGTAGCAGTGTGAAATTTTGTACTCGTCGAGGCACTGAGGTGTACTAGGAGCATGCAAAATTTCAGCTTCATCGCGATACGAACACTCGAGTTATAAGGGTCTAAAGTTTTGGGCGGGACAACAATATGCCGAAGGTGTCTAAATGTTGCAAAGGTGACTTGATGGAATCGGCTTATAATTGCTGCCAAATGATGCGCCTTTGACCCAAGTGTCCTGGGATAAAATGGGAGTTGTCTCCGTTCTCTGTGTTTCGAGTTATGGCCCTCGGAAGGTCAAAGTACCGTAAGTTTGGGCCCTTATATCTGCGAAACTATTTGACAGAAACAACTCCCATTTTACCCCAGGTTGTTTGGCACGCATGGGCACGTTTTGGCACCGTTGCCATGCGTCTACGTTAAAGTGACCAAAATGAGCATTTAGCATGCACCACAGGTAACACCAATCAAATTTTCTAGGCCACTTTTCTTGGCCTCTATTGAACGCAGCGATCTGTAATTTGCCCCGAGGGTGTATTACATTGAGAAGGACTAACGGTGAAAAAACCGCTATTGTTATCGCCCTCTAGGCTGTGCCGCGGCGTTTTATTCGGTTTTCCCGTAGACCTCAATGTAAAAATGAGCCCTTTATTTCGGCACTTTCTAGTGCCCCAGTGTTCGCGAGTTTTTGCACGATGGCAGACGACATAAATGCCTTTTGAAAGCGGCATACTGCACCTCTTCAGCTCATTTCGTCTTCCCGAGAAATAGGCACAAAGTTTAGTTTCCTCGAATTTCAGAGGCTTATAACTCGCAAGATACGTGTTGTAGCAGTATGAAATTTTGTACTCGTCGAGGCACTGAGGTGTACTAGGAGCATGCAAAATTTCAGCTTCATCGCGATACGAACACTCGAGTTATAAGGGTCTAAAGTTTTGGGCGGGACAACAATATGCCGAAGGTGTCTAAATGTTGCAAAGGTGACTTGATGGAATCGGCTTATAATTGCTGCCAAATGATGCGCCTTTGACCCAAGTGTCCTGGGATAAAATGGGAGTTGTCTCCGTTCTCTGTGTTTCGAGTTATGGCCCTCGGAAGGTCAAAGTACCGTAAGTTTGGGCCCTTATATCTGCGAAACTATTTGACAGAAACAACTCCCATTTTACCCCAGGTTGTTTGGCACGCATGGGCACGTTTTGGCACCGTTGCCATACGTCTACGTTAAAGTGACCAAAATGAGCATTTGGCATGCACCACAGGTAACACCAATCAAATTTTCTAGGCCACTTTTCTTGGCCTCTATTGAACGCAGCGATCTGTAATTTGCCCCGAGGGTGTATTACATTGAGAAGGACTAACGGTGAAAAAACCGCTATTGTTATCGCCCTCTAGGCTGTGCCGCGGCGTTTTATTCGGTTTTCCCGTAGACCTCAATGTAAAAATGAGCCCTTTATTTCGGCATTTTCTAGTGCCCCAGTGTTCGCGAATTTTTGCACGATGGCAGACGACATAAATGCCTTTTGAAAGCGGCATACTGCACCTCTTCAGCTCATTTCGTCTTCCCGAGAAATAGGCACAAAGTTTAGTTTCCTCGAATTTCAGAGGCTTATAACTCGCAAGATACGTGTTGTAGCAGTATGAAATTTTGTACTCCTCGAGGCACTGAGGTGTACTAGGAGCATGCAAAATTTCAGCTTCATCGCGATACGAACACTCGAGTTATAAGGGTCTAAAGTTTTGGGCGGGACAACAATATGCCGAAGGTGTCTAAATGTTGCAAAGGTGACTTGATGGAATCGGCTTATAATTGCTGCCAAATGATGCGCCTTTGACCCAAGTGTCCTGGGATAAAATGGGAGTTGTCTCCGTTCTCTGTGTTTCGAGTTATGGCCCTCGGAAGGTCAAAGTACCGTAAGTTTGGGCCCTTATATCTGCGAAACTATTTGACAGAAACAACTCCCATTTTACCCCAGGTTGTTTGGCACGCATGGGCACGTTTTGGCACCGTTGCCATGCGTCTACGTTAAAGTGACCAAAATGAGCATTTAGCATGCACCACAGGTAACACCAATCAAATTTTCTAGGCCACTTTTCTTGGCCTCTATTGAACGCAGCGATCTGTAATTTGCCCCGAGGGTGTATTACATTGAGAAGGACTAACGGTGAAAAAAACCGCTATTGTTATCGCCCTCTAGGCTGTGCCGCGGCGTTTTATTCGGTTTTCCCGTAGACCTCAATGTAAAAATGAGCCCTTTATTTCGGCACTTTCTAGTGCCCCAGTGTTCGCGAGATTTTGCACGATGGCAGACGACATAAATGCCTTTTGAAAGCGGCATACTGCACCTCTTCAGCTCATTTCGTCTTCCCGAGAAATAGGCACAAAGTTTAGTTTCCTCGAATTTCAGAGGTTTATAACTCGCAAGATACGTGTTGTAGCAGTATGAAATTTTGTACTCGTCGAGGCACTGAGGTGTACTAGGAGCATGCAAAATTTCAGCTTCATCGCGATACGAACACTCGAGTTATAAGGGTTAACAGTTTTGGGCGGGACAACAATATGCCGAAGGTGTCTAAATGTTGCAAAGGTGACTTGATGGAATCGGCTTATAATTGCTGCCAAATGATGCGCCTTTGACCCAAGTGTCCTGGGATAAAATGGGAGTTGTCTCCGTTCTCTGTGTTTCGAGTTATGGCCCTCGGAAGGTCAAAGTACCGTAAGTTTGGGCCCTTATATCTGCGAAACTATTTGACAGAAACAACTCCCATTTTACCCCAGGTTGTTTGGCACGCATGGGCACGTTTTGGCACCGTTGCCATGCGTCTACGTTAAAGTGACCAAAATGAGCATTTAGCATGCACCACAGGTAACACCAATCAAATTTTCTAGGCCACTTTTCTTGGCCTCTATTGAACGCAGCGATCTGTAATTTGCCCCGAGGGTGTATTACATTGAGAAGGACTAACGGTGAAAAAAACCGCTATTGTTATCGCCCTCTAGGCTGTGCCGCGGCGTTTTATTCGGTTTTCCCGTAGACCTCAATGTAAAAATGAGCCCTTTATTTCGGCACTTTCTAGTGCCCCAGTGTTCGCGAGTTTTTGCACGATGGCAGACGACATAAATGCCTTTTGAAAGCGGCATACTGTACCTCTTCAGCTCATTTCGTCTTCCCGAGAAATAGGCACAAAGTTTAGTTTCCTCGAATTTCAGAGGCTTATAACTCGCAAGATACGTGTTGTAGCAGTATGAAATTTTGTACTCGTCGAGGCACTGAGGTGTACTAGGAGCATGCAAAATTTCAGCTTCATCGCGATACGAACACTCGAGTTATAAGGGTCTAAAGTTTTGGGCGGGACAACAATATGCCGAAGGTGTCTAAATGTTGCAAAGGTGACTTGATGGAATCGGCTTATAATTGCTGCCAAATGATGCGCCTTTGACCCAAGTGTCCTGGGATAAAATGGGAGTTGTCTCCGTTCTCTGTGTTTCGAGTTATGGCCCTCGGAAGGTCAAAGTACCGTAAGTTTGGGCCCTTATATCTGCGAAACTATTTGACAGAAACAACTCCCATTTTACCCCAGGTTGTTTGGCACGCATGGGCACGTTTTGGCACCGTTGCCATGCGTCTACGTTAAAGTGACCAAAATGAGCATTTAGCATGCACCACAGGTAACACCAATCAAATTTTCTAGGCCACTTTTCTTGGCCTCTATTGAACGCAGCGATCTGTAATTTGCCCCGAGGGTGTATTACATTGAGAAGGACTAACGGTGAAAAAAACCGCTATTGTTATCGCCCTCTAGGCTGTGCCGCGGCGTTTTATTCGGTTTTCCCGTAGACCTCAATGTAAAAATGAGCCCTTTATTTCGGCACTTTCTAGTGCCCCAGTGTTCGCGAGTTTTTGCACGATGGCAGACGACATAAATGCCTTTTGAAAGCGGCATACTGTACCTCTTCAGCTCATTTCGTCTTCCCGAGAAATAGGCACAAAGTTTAGTTTCCTCGAATTTCAGAGGCTTATAACTCGCAAGATACGTGTTGTAGCGGTATGAAATTTTGTACTCGTCGAGGCACTGAGGTGTACTAGGAGCATGCAAAATTTCAGCTTCATCGCGATACGAACACTCGAGTTATAAGGGTCTAAAGTTTTGGGCGGGACAACAATATGCCGAAGGTGTCTAAATGTTGCAAAGGTGACTTGATGGAATCGGCTTATAATTGCTGCCAAATGATGCGCCTTTGACCCAAGTGTCCTGGGATAAAATGGGAGTTGTCTCCGTTCTCTGTGTTTCGAGTTATGGCCCTCGGAAGGTCAAAGTACCGTAAGTTTGGGCCCTTATGTCTGCGAAACTATTTGACAGAAACAACTCCCATTTTACCCCAGGTTGTTTGGCACGCATGGGCACGTTTTGGCACCGTTGCCATGCGTCTACGTTAAAGTGACCAAAATGAGCATTTAGCATGCACCACAGGTAACACCAATCAACTTTTCTAGGCCACTTTTCTTGGCCTCTATTGAACGCAGCGATCTGTAATTTGCCCCGAGGGTGTATTACATTGAGAAGGACTAACGGTGAAAAAACCGCTATTGTTATCGCCCTCTAGGCTGTGCCGCGGCGTTTTATTCGGTTTTCCCGTAGACCTCAATGTAAAAATGAGCCCTTTATTTCGGCACTTTCTAGTGCCCCAGTGTTCGCGAGTTTTTGCACGATGGCAGACGACATAAATGCCTTTTGAAAGCGGCATACTGCACCTCTTCAGCTCATTTCGTCTTCCCGAGAAATAGGCACAAAGTTTAGTTTCCTCGAATTTCAGAGGCTTATAACTCGCAAGATACGTGTTGTAGCAGTATGAAATTTTGTACTCGTCGAGGCACTGAGGTGTACTAGGAGCATGCAAAATTTCAGTTTCATCGCGATACGAACACTCGAGTTATAAGGGTCTAAAGTTTTGGGCGGGACAACAATATGCCGAAGGTGTCTAAATGTTGCAAAGGTGACTTGATGGAATCGGCTTATAATTGCTGCCAAATGATGCGCCTTTGACCCAAGTGTCCTGGGATAAAATGGGAGTTGTCTCCGTTCTCTGTGTTTCGAGTTATGGCCCTCGGAAGGTCAAAGTACCGTAAGTTTGGGCCCTTATATCTGCGAAACTATTTGACAGAAACAACTCCCATTTTACCCCAGGTTGTTTGGCACGCATGGGCACGTTTTGGCACCGTTGCCATGCGTCTACGTTAAAGTGACCAAAATGAGCATTTAGCATGCACCACAGGTAACACCAATCAAATTTTCTAGGCCACTTTTCTTGGCCTCTATTGAACGCAGCGATCTGTAATTTGCCCCGAGGGTGTATTACATTGAGAAGGACTAACGGTGAAAAAACCGCTATTGTTATCGCCCTCTAGGCTGTGCCGCGGCGTTTTATTCGGTTTTCCCGTAGACCTCAATGTAAAAATGAGCCCTTTATTTCGGCACTTTCTAGTGCCCCAGTGTTCGCGAGTTTTTGCACGATGGCAGACGACATAAATGCCTTTTGAAAGCGGCATACTGCACTTCTTCAGCTCATTTCGTCTTCCCGAGAAATAGGCACAAAGTTTAGTTTCCTCGAATTTCAGAGGCTTATAACTCGCAAGATACGTGTTGTAGCAGTATGAAATTTTGTACTCGTCGAGGCACTGAGGTGTACTAGGAGCATGCAAAATTTCAGCTTCATCGCGATACGAACACTCGAGTTATAAGGGTCTAAAGTTTTGGGCGGGACAACAATATGCCGAAGGTGTCTAAATGTTGCAAAGGTGACTTGATGGAATCGGCTTATAATTGCTGCCAAATGATGCGCCTTTGACCCAAGTGTCCTGGGATAAAATGGGAGTTGTCTCCGTTCTCTGTGTTTCGAGTTATGGCCCTCGGAAGGTCAAAGTACCGTAAGTTTGGGCCCTTATATCTGCGAAACTATTTGACAGAAACAACTCCCATTTTACCCCAGGTTGTTTGGCACGCATGGGCACGTTTTGGCACCGTTGCCATGCGTCTACGTTAAAGTGACCAAAATGAGCATTTAGCATGCACCACAGGTAACACCAATCAAATTTTCTAGGCCACTTTTCTTGGCCTCTATTGAACGCAGCGATCTGTAATTTGCCCCGAGGGTGTATTACATTGAGAAGGACTAACGGTGAAAAAACCGCTATTGTTATCGCCCTCTAGGCTGTGCCGCGGCGTTTGATTCGGTTTTCCCGTAGACCTCAATGTAAAAATGAGCCCTTTATTTCGGCACTTTCTAGTGCCCCAGTGTTCGCGAGTTTTTGCACGATGGCAGACGACATAAATGCCTTTTGAAAGCGGCATACTGCACCTCTTCAGCTCATTTCGTCTTCCCGAGAAATAGGCACAAAGTTTAGTTTCCTCGAATTTCAGAGGCTTATAACTCGCAAGATACGTGTTGTAGCAGTATGAAATTTTGTACTCGTCGAGGCACTGAGGTGTACTAGGAGCATGCAAAATTTCAGCTTCATCGCGATACGAACACTCGAGTTATAAGGGTCTAAATTTTGGGCGGGACAACAATATGCCGAAGGTGTCTAAATGTTGCAAAGGTGACTTGATGGAATTGGCTTATAATTGCTGCCAAATGATGCGCCTTTGACCCAAGTGTCCTGGGATAAAATGGGAGTTGTCTCCGTTCTCTGTGTTTCGAGTTATGGCCCTCGGAAGGTCAAAGTACCGTAAGTTTGGGCCCTTATATCTGCGAAACTATTTGACAGAAACAACTCCCATTTTACCCCAGGTTGTTTGGCACGCATGGGCACGTTTTGGCACCGTTGCCATGCGTCTACGTTAAAGTGACCAAAATGAGCATTTAGCATGCACCACAGGTAACACCAATCAAATTTTCTAGGCCACTTTTCTTGGCCTCTATTGAACGCAGCGATCTGTAATTTGCCCCGAGGGTGTATTACATTGAGAAGGACTAACGGTGAAAAACCGCTATTGTTATCGCCCTCTAGGCTGTGCCGCGGCGTTTTATTCGGTTTTCCCGTAGACCTCAATGTAAAAATGAGCCCTTTATTTCGGCACTTTCTAGTGCCCCAGTGTTCGCGAGTTTTTGCACGATGGCAGACGACATAAATGCCTTTTGAAAGCGACATACTGCACCTCTTCAGCTCATTTCGTCTTCCCGAGAAATAGGCACAAAGTTTAGTTTCCTCGAATTTCAGAGGCTTATAACTCGCAAGATACGTGTTGTAGCAGTATGAAATTTTGTACTCGTCGAGGCACTGAGGTGTTCTAGGAGCATGCAAAATTTCAGCTTCATCGCGATACGAACACTCGAGTTATAAGGGTCTAAAGTTTTGGGCGGGACAACAATATGCCGAAGGTGTCTAAATGTTGCAAAGGTGACTTGATGGAATCGGCTTATAATTGCTGCCAAATGATGCGCCTTTGACCCAAGTGTCCTGGGATAAAATGGGAGTTGTCTCCGTTCTCTGTGTTTCGAGTTATGGCCCTCGGAAGGTCAAAGTACCGTAAGTTTGGGCCCTTATATCTGCGAAACTATTTGACAGAAACAACTCCCATTTTACCCCAGGTTGTTTGGCACGCATGGGCACGTTTTGGCACCGTTGCCATGCGTCTACGTTAAAGTGACCAAAATGAGCATTTAGCATGCACCACAGGTAACACCAATCAAATTTTCTAGGCCACTTTTCTTGGCCTCTATTGAACGCAGCGATCTGTAATTTGCCCCGAGGGTGTATTACATTGAGAAGGACTAACGGTGAAAAAACCGCTATTGTTATCGCCCTCTAGGCTGTGCCGCGGCGTTTTATTCGGTTTTCCCGTAGACCTCAATGTAAAAATGAGCCCTTTATTTCGGCACTTTCTAGTGCCCCAGTGTTCGCGAGTTTTTGCACGATGGCAGACGGCATAAATGCCTTTTGAAAGCGGCATACTGCACCTCTTCAGCTCATTTCGTCTTCCCGAGAAATAGGCACAAAATTTAGTTTCCTCGAATTTCAGAGGCTTATAACTCGCAAGATACGTGTTGTAGCAGTATGAAATTTTGTACTCGTCGAGGCACTGAGGTGTACTAGGAGCATGCAAAATTTCAGCTTCATCGCGATACGAACACTCGAGTTATAAGGGTCTAAAGTTTTGGGCGGGACAACAATATGCCGAAGGTGTCTAAATGTTGCAAAGGTGACTTGATGGAATCGGCTTATAATTGCTGCCAAATGTTGCGCCTTTGACCCAAGTGTCCTGGGATAAAATGGGAGTTGTCTCCGTTCTCTGTGTTTCGAGTTATGGCCCTCGGAAGGTCAAAGTACCATAAGTTTGGGCCCTTATATCTGCGAAACTATTTGACAGAAACAACTCCCATTTTACCCCAGGTTGTTTGGCACGCATGGGCACGTTTTGGCACCGTTGCCATGCGTCTACGTTAAAGTGACCAAAATGAGCATTTAGCATGCACCACAGGTAACACCAATCAAATTTTCGAGGCCACTTTTCTTGGCCTCTATTGAACGCAGCGATCTGTAATTTGCCCCGAGGGTGTATTACATTGAGAAGGACTAACGGTGAAAAAATCGCTATTGTTATCGCCCTCTAGGCTGTGCCGCGGCGTTTTATTCGGTTATCCCGTAGACCTCAATGTAAAAATGAGCCCTTTATTTCGGCACTTTCTAGTGCCCCAGTGTTCGCGAGTTTTTGCACGATGGCAGACGACATAAATGCCTTTTGAAAGCGGCATACTGCACCTCTTCAGCTCATTTCGTCTTCCCGAGAAATAGGCACAAAGTTTAGTTTCCTCGAATTTCAGAGGCTTATAACTCGCAAGATACGTGTTGTAGCAGTATGAAATTTTGTACTCGTCGAGGCACTGAGGTGTACTAGGAGCATGCAAAATTTCAGCTTCATCGCGATACGAACACTCGAGTTATAAGGGTCTAAAGTTTTGGGCGGGACAACAATATGCCGAAGGTGTCTAAATGTTGCAAAGGTGACTTGATGGAATCGGCTTATAATTGCTGCCAAATGATGCGCCTTTGACCCAAGTGTCCTGGGATAAAATGGGAGTTGTCTCCGTTCTCTGTGTTTCGAGTTATGGCCCTCGGAAGGTCAAAGTACCGTAAGTTTGGGCCCTTATATCTGCGAAACTATTTGACAGAAACAACTACCATTTTACCCCAGGTTGTTTGGCACGCATGGGCACGTTTTGGCACCGTTGCCATGCGTCTACGTTAAAGTGACCAAAATGAGCATTTAGCATGCACCACAGGTAACACCAATCAAATTTTCTAGGCCACTTTTCTTGGCCTCTATTGAACGCAGCGATCTGTAATTTGCCCCGAGGGTGTATTACATTGAGAAGGACTAACGGTAAAAAAACCGCTATTGTTATCGCCCTCTAGGCTGTGCCGCGGCGTTTTATTCGGTTTTCCCGTAGACCTCAATGTAAAAATGAGCCCTTTATTTCGGCACTTTCTAGTGCCCCAGTGTTCGCGAGTTTTTGCACGATAGCAGACGACATAAATGCCTTTTGAAAGCGGCATACTGCACCTCTTCAGCTCATTTCGTCTTCCCGAGAAATAGGCACAAAGTTTAGTTTCCTCGAATTTCAGAGGCTTATAACTCGCAAGATACGTGTTGTAGCAGTATGAAATTTTGTACTCGTCGAGGCACTGAGGTGTACTAGGAGCATGCAAAATTTCAGCTTCATCGCGATACGAACACTCGAGTTATAAGGGTCTAAAGTTTTGGGCGGGACAACAATATGCCGAAGGTGTCTAAATGTTGCAAAGGTGACTTGATGGAAACGGCTTATAATTGCTGCCAAATGATGCGACTTTGACCCAAGTGTCCTGGGATAAAATGGGAGTTGTCTCCGTTCTCTGTGTTTCGAGTTATGGCCCTCGGAAGGTCAAAGTACCGTAAGTTTGGGCCCTTATATCTGCGAAACTATTTGACAGAAAAAACTCCCATTTTACCCCAGGTTGTTTGGCACGCATGGGCACGTTTTGGCACCGTTGCCATGCGTCTACGTTAAAGTGACCAAAATGAGCATTTAGCATGCACCACAGGTAACACCAATCAAATTTTCTAGGCCACTTTTCTTGGCCTCTATTGAACGCAGCGATCTGTAATTTGCCCCGAGGGTGTATTACATTGAGAAGGACTAACGGTGAAAAAACCGCTATTGTTATCGCCCTCTAGGCTGTGCCGCGGCGTTTTATTCGGTTTTCCCGTAGACCTCAAAGTAAAAATGAGCCCTTTATTTCGGCACTTTCTAGTGCCCCAGTGTTCGCGAGTTTTTGCACGATGGCAGACGACATAAATGCCTTTTGAAAGCGGCTTACTGCACCTCTTCAGCTCATTTCGTCTTCCCGAGAAATAGGCACAAAGTTTAGTTTCCTCGAATTTCAGAGGCTTATAACTCGCAAGATACGTGTTGTAGCAGTATGAAATTTTGTACTCGTTGAGGCACTGAGGTGTACTAGGAGCATGCAAAATTTCAGCTTCATCGCGATACGAACACTCGAGTTATAAGGGTCTAAAGTTTTGGGCGGGACAACAATATGCCGAAGGTGTCTAAATGTTGCAAAGGTGACTTGATGGAATCGGCTTATAATTGCTGCCAAATGATGCGCCTTTGACCCAAGTGTCCTGGGATAAAATGGGAGTTGTCTCCGTTCTCTGTGTTTCGAGTTATGGCCCTCGGAAGGTCAAAGTACCGTAAGTTTGGGCCCTTATACCTGCGAAACTATTTGACAGAAACAACTACCATTTTACCCCAGGTTGTTTGGCACGCATGGGCACGTTTTGGCACCGTTGCCATGCGTCTACGTTAAAGTGACCAAAATGAGCATTTAGCATGCACCACAGGTAACACCAATCAAATTTTCTAGGCCACTTTTCTTGGCCTCTATTGAACGCAGCGATCTGTAATTTGCCCCGAGGGTGTATTACATTGAGAAGGACTAACGGTGAAAAAACCGCTATTGTTATCGCCCTCTAGGCTGTGCCGCGGCGTTTTATTCGGTTTTCCCGTAGACCTCAATGTAAAAATGAGCCCTTTATTTCGGCACTTTCTAGTGCCCCAGTGTTCGCGAGTTTTTGCACGATAGCAGACGACATAAATGCCTTTTGAAAGCGGCATACTGCACCTCTTCAGCTCATTTCGTCTTCCCGAGAAATAGGCACAAAGTTTAGTTTCCTCGAATTTCAGAGGCTTATAACTCGCAAGATACGTGTTGTAGCAGTATGAAATTTTGTACTCGTCGAGGCACTGAGGTGTACTAGGAGCATGCAAAATTTAAGCTTCATCGCGATACGAACACTCGAGTTATAACGGTCTAAAGTTTTGGGCGGGACAACAATATGCCGAAGGTGTCTAAATGTTGCAAAGGTGACTTGATGGAATCGGCTTATAATTGCTGCCAAATGATGCGCCTTTGACCCAAGTGTCCTGGGATAAAATGGGAGTTGTCTCCGTTCTCTGTGTTTCGAGTTATGGCCCTCGGAAGGTCAAAGTACCGTAAGTTTGGGCCCTTATATCTGCGAAACTATTTGACAGAAACAACTACCATTTTACCCCAGGTTGTTTGGCACGCATGGGCACGTTTTGGCACCGTTGCCATGCGTCTACGTTAAAGTGACCAAAATGAGCATTTAGCATGCACCACAGGTAACACCAATCAAATTTTCTAGGCCACTTTTCTTGGCCTCTATTGAACGCAGCGATCTGTAATTTGCCCCGAGGGTGTATTACATTGAGAAGGACTAACGGTGAAAAAACCGCTATTGTTATCGCCCTCTAGGCTGTGCCGCGGCGTTTTATTCGGTTTTCCCGTAGACCTCAATGTAAAAATGAGCCCTTTATTTCGGCACTTTCTAGTGCCCCAGTGTTCGCGAGTTTTTGCACGATAGCAGACGACATAAATGCCTTTTGAAAGCGGCATACTGCACCTCTTCAGCTCATTTCGTCTTCCCGAGAAATAGGCACAAAGTTTAGTTTCCTCGAATTTCAGAGGCTTATAACTCGCAAGATACGTGTTGTAGCAGTATGAAATTTTGTACTCGTCGAGGCACTGAGGTGTACTAGGAGCATGCAAAATTTAAGCTTCATCGCGATACGAACACTCGAGTTATAAGGGTCTAAAATTTTGGGCGGGACAACAATATGCCGAAGGTGTCTAAATGTTGCAAAGGTGACTTGATGGAATCGGCTTATAATTGCTGCCAAATGATGCGCCTTTGACCCAAGTGTCCTGGGATAAAATGGGAGTTGTCTCCGTTCTCTGCGTTTCGAGTTATGGCCCTCGGAAGGTCAAAGTACCGTAAGTTTGGGCCCTTATATCTGCGAAACTATTTGACAGAAACAACTACCATTTTACCCCAGGTTGTTTGGCACGCATGGGCACGTTTTGGCACCGTTGCCATGCGTCTACGTTAAAGTGACCAAAATGAGCATTTAGCATGCACCACAGGTAACACCAATCAAATTTTCTAGGCCACTTTTCTTGGCCTCTATTGAACGCAGCGATCTGTAATTTGCCCCGAGGGTGTATTACATTGAGAAGGACTAACGGTGAAAAAACCGCTATTGTTATCGCCCTCTAGGCTGTGCCGCGGCGTTTTATTCGGTTTTCCCGTAGACCTCAATGTAAAAATGAGCCCTTTATTTCGGCACTTTCTAGTGCCCCAGTGTTCGCGAGTTTTTGCACGATAGCAGACGACATAAATGCCTTTTGAAAGCGGCATACTGCACCTCTTCAGCTCATTTCGTCTTCCCGAGAAATAGGCACAAAGTTTAGTTTCCTCGAATTTCAGAGGCTTATAACTCGCAAGATACGTGTTGTAGCAGTATGAAATTTTGTACTCTTCGAGGCACTGAGGTGTACTAGGAGCATGCAAAATTTAAGCTTCATCGCGATACGAACACTCGAGTTATAACGGTCTAAAATTTTGGGCGGGACAACAATATGCCGAAGGTGTCTAAATGTTGCAAAGGTGACTTGATGGAATCGGCTTATAATTGCTGCCAAATGATGCGCCTTTGACCCAAGTGTCCTGGGATAAAATGGGAGTTGTCTCCGTTCTCTGCGTTTCGAGTTATGGCCCTCGGAAGGTCAAAGTACCGTAAGTTTGGGCCCTTATATCTGCGAAACTATTTGACAGAAACAACTCCCATTTTACCCCAGGTTGTTTGGCACGCATGGGCACGTTTTGGCACCGTTGCCATGCGTCTACGTTAAAGTGACCAAAATGAGCATTTAGCATGCACCACAGGTAACACCAATCAAATTTTCTAGGCCACTTTTCTTGGCCTCTATTGAACGCAGCGATCTGTAATTTGCCCCGAGGGTGTATTACATTGAGAAGGACTAACGGTGAAAAAACCGCTATTGTTATCGCCCTCTAGGCTGTGCCGCGGCGTTTGATTCGGTTTTCCCGTAGACCTCAATGTAAAAATGAGCCCTTTATTTCGGCACTTTCTAGTGCCCCAGTGTTCGCGAGTTTTTGCACGATGGCAGACGACATAAATGCCTTTTGAAAGCGGCATACTGCACCTCTTCAGCTCATTTCGTCTTCCCGAGAAATAGGCACAAAGTTTAGTTTCCTCGAATTTCAGAGGCTTATAACTCGCAAGATACGTGTTGTAGCAGTATGAAATTTTGTACTCGTCGAGGCACTGAGGTGTACTAGGAGCATGCAAAATTTCAGCTTCATCGCGATACGAACACTCGAGTTATAAGGGTCTAAAGTTTTGGGCGGGACAACAATATGCCGAAGGAGTCTAAATGTTGCAAAGGTGACTTGATGGAATCGGCTTATAATTGCTGCCAAATGATGCGCCTTTGACCCAAGTGTCCTGGGATAAAATGGGAGTTGTCTCCGTTCTCTGTGTTTCGAGTTATGGCCCTCGGAAGGTCAAAGTACCGTAAGTTTTGGCCCTTATATCTGCGAAACTATTTGACAGAAACAACTACCATTTTACCCCAGGTTGTTTGGCACGCATGGGCACGTTTTGGCACCGTTGCCATGCGTCTACGTTAAAGTGACCAAAATGAGCATTTAGCATGCACCACAGGTAACACCAATCAAATTTTCTAGGCCACTTTTCTTGGCCTCTGTTGAACGCAGCGATCTGTAATTTGCCCCGAGGGTGTATTACATTGAGAAGGACTAACGGTGAAAAAACCGCTATTGTTATCGCCCTCTAGGCTGTGCCGCGGCGTTTGATTCGGTTTTCCCGTAGACCTCAATATAAAAATGAGCCCTTTATTTCGGCACTTTCTAGTGCCCCAGTGTTCGCGAGTTTTTGCACGATGGCAGACGACATAAATGCCTTTTGAAAGCGGCATACTGCACCTCTTCAGCTCATTTCGTCTTCCCGAGAAATAGGCACAAAGTTTAGTTTCCTCGAATTTCAGAGGCTTATAACTCGCAAGATACGTGTTGTAGCAGTATGAAATTTTGTACTCGTCGAGGCACTGAGGTGTACTAGGAGCATGCAAAATTTCAGTTTCATCGCGATACGAACACTCGAGTTATAAGGGTCTAAAGTTTTGGGCGGGACAACAATATGCCGAAGGTGTCTAAATGTTGCAAAGGTGACTTGATGGAATCGGCTTATAATTGCTGCCAAATGATGCGCCTTTGACCCAAGTGTCCTGGGATAAAATGGGAGTTGTCTCCGTTCTCTGTGTTTCGAGTTATGGCCCTCGGAAGGTCAAAGTACCGTAAGTTTGGGCCCTTATATCTGCGAAACTATTTGACAGAAACAACTACCATTTTACCCCAGGTTGTTTGGCACGCATGGGCACGTTTTGGCACCGTTGCCATGCGTCTACGTTAAAGTGACCAAAATGAGCATTTAGCATGCACCACAGGTAACACCAATCAAATTTTCTAGGCCACTTTTCTTGGCCTCTATTGAACGCAGCGATCTGTAATTTGCCCCGAGGGTGTATTACATTGAGAAGGACTAACGGTGAAAAAACCGCTATTGTTATCGCCCTCTAGGCTGTGCCGCGGCGTTTTATTCGGTTTTCCCGTAGACCTCAATGTAAAAATGAGCCCTTTATTTCGGCACTTTCTAGTGCCCCAGTGTTCGCGAGTTTTTGCACGATAGCAGACGACATAAATGCCTTTTGAAAGCGGCATACTGCACCTCTTCAGCTCATTTCGTCTTCCCGAGAAATAGGCACAAAGTTTAGTTTCCTCGAATTTCAGAGGCTTATAACTCGCAAGATACGTGTTGTAGCAGTATGAAATTTTGTACTCTTCGAGGCACTGAGGTGTACTAGGAGCATGCAAAATTTAAGCTTCATCGCGATACGAACACTCGAGTTATAACGGTCTAAAATTTTGGGCGGGACAACAATATGCCGAAGGTGTCTAAATGTTGCAAAGGTGACTTGATGGAATCGGCTTATAATTGCTGCCAAATGATGCGCCTTTGACCCAAGTGTCCTGGGATAAAATGGGAGTTGTCTCCGTTCTCTGCGTTTCGAGTTATGGCCCTCGGAAGGTCAAAGTACCGTAAGTTTGGGCCCTTATATCTGCGAAACTATTTGACAGAAACAACTCCCATTTTACCCCAGGTTGTTTGGCACGCATGGGCACGTTTTGGCACCGTTGCCATGCGTCTACGTTAAAGTGACCAAAATGAGCATTTAGCATGCACCACAGGTAACACCAATCAAATTTTCTAGGCCACTTTTCTTGGCCTCTATTGAACGCAGCGATCTGTAATTTGCCCCGAGGGTGTATTACATTGAGAAGGACTAACGGTGAAAAAACCGCTATTGTTATCGCCCTCTAGGCTGTGCCGCGGCGTTTGATTCGGTTTTCCCGTAGACCTCAATGTAAAAATGAGCCCTTTATTTCGGCACTTTCTAGTGCCCCAGTCTTCGCGAGTTTTTGCACGATGGCAGACGACATAAATGCCTTTTGAAAGCGGGATACTGCACCTCTTCAGCTCATTTCGTCTTCCCGAGAAATAGGCACAAAGTTTAGTTTCCTCGAATTTCAGAGGCTTATAACTCGCAAGATACGTGTTGTAGCAGTATGAAATTTTGTACTCGTCGAGGCACTGAGGTGTACTAGGAGCATGCAAAATTTCAGCTTCATCGCGATACGAACACTCGAGTTATAAGGGTCTAAAGTTTTGGGCGGGACAACAATATGCCGAAGGTGTCTAAATGTTGCAAAGGTGACTTGATGGAATCGGCTTATAATTGCTGCCAAATGATGCGCCTTTGACCCAAGTGTCCTGGGATAAAATGGGAGTTGTCTCCGTTCTCTGTGTTTCGAGTTATGGCCCTCGGAAGGTCAAAGTACCGTAAGTTTGGGCCCTTATATCTGCGAAACTATTTGACAGAAACAACTACCATTTTACCCCAGGTTGTTTGGCACGCATGGGCACGTTTTGGCACCGTTGCCATGCGTCTACGTTAAAGTGACCAAAATGAGCATTTAGCATGCACCACAGGTAACACCAATCAAATTTTCTAGGCCACTTTTCTTGGCCTCTATTGAACGCAGCGATCTGTAATTTGCCCCGAGGGTGTATTACATTGAGAAGGACTAACGGTGAAAAAACCGCTATTGTTATCGCCCTCTAGGCTGTGCCGCGGCGTTTTATTCGGTTTTCCCGTAGACCTCAATGTAAAAATGAGCCCTTTATTTCGGCACTTTCTAGTGCCCCAGTGTTCGCGAGTTTTTGCACGATAGCAGACGACATAAATGCCTTTTGAAAGCGGCATACTGCACCTCTTCAGCTCATTTCGTCTTCCCGAGAAATAGGCACAAAGTTTAGTTTCCTCGAATTTCAGAGGCTTATAACTCGCAAGATACGTGTTGTAGCAGTATGAAATTTTGTACTCGTCGAGGCACTGAGGTGTACTAGGAGCATGCAAAATTTAAGCTTCATCGCGATACGAACACTCGAGTTATAACGGTCTAAAGTTTTGGGCGGGACAACAATATGCCGAAGGTGTCTAAATGTTGCAAAGGTGACTTGATGGAATCGGCTTATAATTGCTGCCAAATGATGCGCCTTTGACCCAAGTGTCCTGGGATAAAATGGGAGTTGTCTCCGTTCTCTGCGTTTCGAGTTATGGCCCTCGGAAGGTCAAAGTACCGTAAGTTTGGGCCCTTATATCTGCGAAACTATTTGACAGAAACAACTCCCATTTTACCCCAGGTTGTTTGGCACGCATGGGCACGTTTTGGCACCGTTGCCATGCGTCTACGTTAAAGTGACCAAAATGAGCATTTAGCATGCACCACAGGTAACACCAATCAAATTTTCTAGGCCACTTTTCTTGGCCTCTATTGAACGCAGCGATCTGTAATTTGCCCCGAGGGTGTATTACATTGAGAAGGACTAACGGTGAAAAAACCGCTATTGTTATCGCCCTCTAGGCTGTGCCGCGGCGTTTGATTCGGTTTTCCCGTAGACCTCAATGTAAAAATGAGCCCTTTATTTCGGCACTTTCTAGTGCCCCAGTCTTCGCGAGTTTTTGCACGATGGCAGACGACATAAATGCCTTTTGAAAGCGGCATACTGCACCTCTTCAGCTCATTTCGTCTTCCCGAGAAATAGGCACAAAGTTTAGTTTCCTCGAATTTCAGAGGCTTATAACTCGCAAGATACGTGTTGTAGCAGTATGAAATTTTGTACCCGTCGAGGCACTGAGGTGTACTAGGAGCATGCAAAATTTCAGCTTCATCGCGATACGAACACTCGAGTTATAACGGTCTAAAGTTTTGGGCGGGACAACAATATGCCGAAGGTGTCTAAATGTTGCAAAGGTGACTTGATGGAATCGGCTTATAATTGCTGCCAAATGATGCGCCTTTGACCCAAGTGTCCTGGGATAAAATGGGAGTTGTCTCCGTTCTCTGTGTTTCGAGTTATGGCCCTCGGAAGGTCAAAGTACCGTAAGTTTGGGCCCTTATATCTGCGAAACTATTTGACAGAAACAACTCCCATTTTACCCCAGGTTGTTTGGCACGCATGGGCACGTTTTGGCACCGTTGCCATGCGTCTACGTTAAAGTGACCAAAATGAGCATTTAGCATGCACCACAGGTAACACCAATCAAATTTTCTAGGCCACTTTTCTTGGCCTCTATTGAACGCAGCGATCTGTAATTTGCCCCGAGGGTGTATTACATTGAGAAGGACTAACGGTGAAAAAACCGCTATTGTTATCGCCCTCTAGGCTGTGTCGCGGCGTTTTATTCGGATTTCCCGTAGACCTCAATGTAAAAATGAGCCCTTTATTTCGGCACTTTGTAGTGCCCCAGTGTTCGCGAGTTTTTGCACGATGGCAGACGACATAAATGCCTTTTGAAAGCGGCATACTGCACCTCTTCAGCTCATTTCGTCTTCCCGAGAAATAGGCACAAAGTTTAGTTTCCTCGAATTTCAGAGGCTTATAACTCGCAAGATACGTGTTGTAGCAGTATGAAATTTTGTACTCGTCGAGGCACTGAGGTGTACTAGGAGCATGCAAAATTTCAGCTTCATCGCGATACGAACACTCGAGTTATAAGGGTCTAAAGTTTTGGGCGGGACAACAATATGCCGAAGGTGTCTAAATGTTGCAAAGGTGACTTGATGGAATCGGCTTATAATTGCTGCCAAATGATGCGCCTTTGACCCAAGTGTCCTGGGATAAAATGGGAGTTGTCTCCGTTCTCTGTGTTTCGAGTTATGGCCCTCGGAAGGTCAAAGTACCGTAAGTTTGGGCCCTTATATCTGCGAAACTATTTGACAGAAACAACTACCATTTTACCCCAGGTTGTTTGGCACGCATGGGCACGTTTTGGCACCGTTGCCATGCGTCTACGTTAAAGTGACCAAAATGAGCATTTAGCATGCACCACAGGTAACACCAATCAAATTTTCTAGGCCACTTTTCTTGGCCTCTATTGAACGCAGCGATCTGTAATTTGCCCCGAGGGTGTATTACATTGAGAAGGACTAACGGTGAAAAAACCGCTATTGTTATCGCCCTCTAGGCTGTGCCGCGGCGTTTTATTCGGTTTTCCCGTAGACCTCAATGTAAAAATGAGCCCTTTATTTCGGCACTTTCTAGTGCCCCAGTGTTCGCGAGTTTTTGCACGATAGCAGACGACATAAATGCCTTTTGAAAGCGGCATACTGCACCTCTTCAGCTCATTTCGTCTTCCCGAGAAATAGGCACAAAGTTTAGTTTCCTCGAATTTCAGAGGCTTATAACTCGCAAGATACGTGTTGTAGCAGTATGAAATTTTGTACTCTTCGAGGCACTGAGGTGTACTAGGAGCATGCAAAATTTAAGCTTCATCGCGATACGAACACTCGAGTTATAACGGTCTAAAATTTTGGGCGGGACAACAATATGCCGAAGGTGTCTAAATGTTGCAAAGGTGACTTGATGGAATCGGCTTATAATTGCTGCCAAATGATGCGCCTTTGACCCAAGTGTCCTGGGATAAAATGGGAGTTGTCTCCGTTCTCTGCGTTTCGAGTTATGGCCCTCGGAAGGTCAAAGTACCGTAAGTTTGGGCCCTTATATCTGCGAAACTATTTGACAGAAACAACTCCCATTTTACCCCAGGTTGTTTGGCACGCATGGGCACGTTTTGGCACCGTTGCCATGCGTCTACGTTAAAGTGACCAAAATGAGCATTTAGCATGCACCACAGGTAACACCAATCAAATTTTCTAGGCCACTTTTCTTGGCCTCTATTGAACGCAGCGATCTGTAATTTGCCCCGAGGGTGTATTACATTGAGAAGGACTAACGGTGAAAAAACCGCTATTGTTATCGCCCTCTAGGCTGTGCCGCGGCGTTTGATTCGGTTTTCCCGTAGACCTCAATGTAAAAATGAGCCCTTTATTTCGGCACTTTCTAGTGCCCCAGTGTTCGCGAGTTTTTGCACGATGGCAGACGACATAAATGCCTTTTGAAAGCGGCATACTGCACCTCTTCAGCTCATTTCGTCTTCCCGAGAAATAGGCACAAAGTTTAGTTTCCTCGAATTTCAGAGGCTTATAACTCGCAAGATACGTGTTGTAGCAGTATGAAATTTTGTACTCGTCGAGGCACTGAGGTGTACTAGGAGCATGCAAAATTTCAGCTTCATCGCGATACGAACACTCGAGTTATAAGGGTCTAAAGTTTTGGGCGGGACAACAATATGCCGAAGGAGTCTAAATGTTGCAAAGGTGACTTGATGGAATCGGCTTATAATTGCTGCCAAATGATGCGCCTTTGACCCAAGTGTCCTGGGATAAAATGGGAGTTGTCTCCGTTCTCTGTGTTTCGAGTTATGGCCCTCGGAAGGTCAAAGTACCGTAAGTTTTGGCCCTTATATCTGCGAAACTATTTGACAGAAACAACTACCATTTTACCCCAGGTTGTTTGGCACGCATGGGCACGTTTTGGCACCGTTGCCATGCGTCTACGTTAAAGTGACCAAAATGAGCATTTAGCATGCACCACAGGTAACACCAATCAAATTTTCTAGGCCACTTTTCTTGGCCTCTGTTGAACGCAGCGATCTGTAATTTGCCCCGAGGGTGTATTACATTGAGAAGGACTAACGGTGAAAAAACCGCTATTGTTATCGCCCTCTAGGCTGTGCCGCGGCGTTTGATTCGGTTTTCCCGTAGACCTCAATGTAAAAATGAGCCCTTTATTTCGGCACTTTCTAGTGCCCCAGTGTTCGCGAGTTTTTGCACGATGGCAGACGACATAAATGCCTTTTGAAAGCGGCATACTGCACCTCTTCAGCTCATTTCGTCTTCCCGAGAAATAGGCACAAAGTTTAGTTTCCTCGAATTTCAGAGGCTTATAACTCGCAAGATACGTGTTGTAGCAGTATGAAATTTTGTACTCGTCGAGGCACTGAGGTGTACTAGGAGCATGCAAAATTTCAGTTTCATCGCGATACGAACACTCGAGTTATAAGGGTCTAAAGTTTTGGGCGGGACAACAATATGCCGAAGGTGTCTAAATGTTGCAAAGGTGACTTGATGGAATCGGCTTATAATTGCTGCCAAATGATGCGCCTTTGACCCAAGTGTCCTGGGATAAAATGGGAGTTGTCTCCGTTCTCTGTGTTTCGAGTTATGGCCCTCGGAAGGTCAAAGTACCGTAAGTTTGGGCCCTTATATCTGCGAAACTATTTGACAGAAACAACTACCATTTTACCCCAGGTTGTTTGGCACGCATGGGCACGTTTTGGCACCGTTGCCATGCGTCTACGTTAAAGTGACCAAAATGAGCATTTAGCATGCACCACAGGTAACACCAATCAAATTTTCTAGGCCACTTTTCTTGGCCTCTATTGAACGCAGCGATCTGTAATTTGCCCCGAGGGTGTATTACATTGAGAAGGACTAACGGTGAAAAAACCGCTATTGTTATCGCCCTCTAGGCTGTGCCGCGGCGTTTTATTCGGTTTTCCCGTAGACCTCAATGTAAAAATGAGCCCTTTATTTCGGCACTTTCTAGTGCCCCAGTGTTCGCGAGTTTTTGCACGATAGCAGACGACATAAATGCCTTTTGAAAGCGGCATACTGCACCTCTTCAGCTCATTTCGTCTTCCCGAGAAATAGGCACAAAGTTTAGTTTCCTCGAATTTCAGAGGCTTATAACTCGCAAGATACGTGTTGTAGCAGTATGAAATTTTGTACTCGTCGAGGCACTGAGGTGTACTAGGAGCATGCAAAATTTAAGCTTCATCGCGATACGAACACTCGAGTTATAACGGTCTAAAGTTTTGGGCGGGACAACAATATGCCGAAGGTGTCTAAATGTTGCAAAGGTGACTTGATGGAATCGGCTTATAATTGCTGCCAAATGATGCGCCTTTGACCCAAGTGTCCTGGGATAAAATGGGAGTTGTCTCCGTTCTCTGCGTTTCGAGTTATGGCCCTCGGAAGGTCAAAGTACCGTAAGTTTGGGCCCTTATATCTGCGAAACTATTTGACAGAAACAACTCCCATTTTACCCCAGGTTGTTTGGCACGCATGGGCACGTTTTGGCACCGTTGCCATGCGTCTACGTTAAAGTGACCAAAATGAGCATTTAGCATGCACCACAGGTAACACCAATCAAATTTTCTAGGCCACTTTTCTTGGCCTCTATTGAACGCAGCGATCTGTAATTTGCCCCGAGGGTGTATTACATTGAGAAGGACTAACGGTGAAAAAACCGCTATTGTTATCGCCCTCTAGGCTGTGCCGCGGCGTTTGATTCGGTTTTCCCGTAGACCTCAATGTAAAAATGAGCCCTTTATTTCGGCACTTTCTAGTGCCCCAGTCTTCGCGAGTTTTTGCACGATGGCAGACGACATAAATGCCTTTTGAAAGCGGCATACTGCACCTCTTCAGCTCATTTCGTCTTCCCGAGAAATAGGCACAAAGTTTAGTTTCCTCGAATTTCAGAGGCTTATAACTCGCAAGATACGTGTTGTAGCAGTATGAAATTTTGTACCCGTCGAGGCACTGAGGTGTACTAGGAGCATGCAAAATTTCAGCTTCATCGCGATACGAACACTCGAGTTATAACGGTCTAAAGTTTTGGGCGGGACAACAATATGCCGAAGGTGTCTAAATGTTGCAAAGGTGACTTGATGGAATCGGCTTATAATTGCTGCCAAATGATGCGCCTTTGACCCAAGTGTCCTGGGATAAAATGGGAGTTGTCTCCGTTCTCTGTGTTTCGAGTTATGGCCCTCGGAAGGTCAAAGTACCGTAAGTTTGGGCCCTTATATCTGCGAAACTATTTGACAGAAACAACTCCCATTTTACCCCAGGTTGTTTGGCACGCATGGGCACGTTTTGGCACCGTTGCCATGCGTCTACGTTAAAGTGACCAAAATGAGCATTTAGCATGCACCACAGGTAACACCAATCAAATTTTCTAGGCCACTTTTCTTGGCCTCTATTGAACGCAGCGATCTGTAATTTGCCCCGAGGGTGTATTACATTGAGAAGGACTAACGGTGAAAAAACCGCTATTGTTATCGCCCTCTAGGCTGTGTCGCGGCGTTTTACTCGGTTTTCCCGTAGACCTCAATGTAAAAATGAGCCCTTTATTTCGGCACTTTGTAGTGCCCCAGTGTTCGCGAGTTTTTGCACGATGGCAGACGACATAAATGCCTTTTGAAAGCGGCATACTGCACCTCTTCAGCTCATTTCGTCTTCCCGAGAAATAGGCACAAAGTTTAGTTTCCTCGAATTTCAGAGGCTTATAACTCGCAAGATACGTGTTGTAGCAGTATGAAATTTTGTACTCGTCGAGGCACTGAGGTGTACTAGGAGCATGCAAAATTTCAGCTTCATCGCGATACGAACACTCGAGTTATAAGGGTCTAAAGTTTTGGGCGGGACAACAATATGCCGAAGGTGTCTAAATGTTGCAAAGGTGACTTGATGGAATCGGCTTATAATTGCTGCCAAATGATGCGCCTTTGACCCAAGTGTCCTGGGATAAAATGGGAGTTGTCTCCGTTCTCTGTGTTTCGAGTTATGGCCCTCGGAAGGTCAAAGTACCGTAAGTTTGGGCCCTTATATCTGCGAAACTATTTGACAGAAACAACTCCCATTTTACCCCAGGTTGTTTGGCACGCATGGGCACGTTTTGGCACCGTTGCCATGCGTCTACGTTAAAGTGACCAAAATGAGCATTTAGCATGCACCACAGGTAACACCAATCAAATTTTCTAGGCCACTTTTCTTGGCCTCTATTGAACGCAGCGATCTGTAATTTGCCCCGAGGGTGTATTACATTGAGAAGGACTAACGGTGAAAAAACCGCTATTGTTATCGCCCTCTAGGCTGTGCCGCGGCGTTTTATTCGGTTTTCCCGTAGACCTCAATGTAAAAATGAGCCCTTTATTTCGGCACTTTCTAGTGCCCCAGTGTTCGCGAGTTTTTGCACGATAGCAGACGACATAAATGCCTTTTGAAAGCGGCATACTGCACCTCTTCAGCTCATTTCGTCTTCCCGAGAAATAGGCACAAAGTTTAGTTTCCTCGAATTTCAGAGGCTTATAACTCGCAAGATACGTGTTGTAGCAGTATGAAAATTTGTACTCGTCGAGGCACTGAGGTGTACTAGGAGCATGCAAAATTTCAGCTTCATCGCGATACGAACACTCGAGTTATAAGGGTCTAAAGTTTTGGGCGGGACAACAATATGCCGAAGGTGTCTAAATGTTGCAAAGGTGACTTGATGGAATCGGCTTATAATTGCTGCCAAATGATGCGCCTTTGACCCAAGTGTCCTGGGATAAAATGGGAGTTGTCTCCGTTCTCTGCGTTTCGAGTTATGGCCCTCGGAAGGTCAAAGTACCGTAAGTTTGGGCCCTTATATCTGCGAAACTATTTGACAGAAACAACTCCCATTTTACCCCAGGTTGTTTGGCACGCATGGGCACGTTTTGGCACCGTTGCCATGCGTCTACGTTAAAGTGACCAAAATGAGCATTTAGCATGCACCACAGGTAACACCAATCAAATTTTCTAGGCCACTTTTCTTGGCCTCTATTGAACGCAGCGATCTGTAATTTGCCCCGAGGGTGTATTACATTGAGAAGGACTAACGGTGAAAAAACCGCTATTGTTATCGCCCTCTAGGCTGTGCCGCGGCGTTTGATTCGGTTTTCCCGTAGACCTCAATGTAAAAATGAGCCCTTTATTTCGGCACTTTCTAGTGCCCCAGTGTTCGCGAGTTTTTGCACGATGGCAGACGACATAAATGCCTTTTGAAAGCGGCATACTGCACCTCTTCAGCTCATTTCGTCTTCCCGAGAAATAGGCACAAAGTTTAGTTTCCTCGAATTTCAGAGGCTTATAACTCGCAAGATACGTGTTGTAGCAGTATGAAATTTTGTACCCGTCGAGGCACTGAGGTGTACTAGGAGCATGCAAAATTTCAGCTTCATCGCGATACGAACACTCGAGTTATAAGGGTCTAAAGTTTTGGGCGGGACAACAATATGCCGAAGGTGTCTAAATGTTGCAAAGGTGACTTGATGGAATCGGCTTATAATTGCTGCCAAATGATGCGCCTTTGACCCAAGTGTCCTGGGATAAAATGGGAGTTGTCTCCGTTCTCTGTGTTTCGAGTTATGGCCCTCGGAAGGTCAAAGTACCGTAAGTTTGGGCCCTTATATCTGCGAAACTATTTGACAGAAACAACTCCCATTTTACCCCAGGTTGTTTGGCACGCATGGGCACGTTTTGGCACCGTTGCCATGCGTCTACGTTAAAGTGACCAAAATGAGCATTTAGCATGCACCACAGGTAACACCAATCAAATTTTCTAGGCCACTTTTCTTGGCCTCTATTGAACGCAGCGATCTGTAATTTGCCCCGAGGGTGTATTACATTGAGAAGGACTAACGGTGAAAAAACCGCTATTGTTATCGCCCTCTAGGCTGTGCCGCGGCGTTTTATTCGGTTTTCCCGTAGACCTCAATGTAAAAATGAGCCCTTTATTTCGGCACTTTCTAGTGCCCCAGTGTTCACGAGTTTTTGCACGATGGCAGACGACATAAATGCCTTTTGAAAGCGGCATACTGCACCTCTTCAGCTCATTTCGTCTTCCCGAGAAATAGGCACAAAGTTTAGTTTCCTCGAATTTCAGAGGCTTATAACTCGCAAGATACGTGTTGTAACAGTATGAAATTTTGTACTCTTCGAGGCACTGAGGTGTACTAGGAGCATGCAAAATTTCAGCTTCATCGCGATACGAACACTCGAGTTATAAGGGTCTAAAGTTTTGGGCGGGACAACAATATGCCGAAGGTGTCTAAATGTTGCAAAGGTGACTTGATGGAATCGGCTTATAATTGCTGCCAAATGATGCGCCTTTGACCCAAGTGTCCTGGGATAAAATGGGAGTTGTCTCCGTTCTCTGTGTTTCGAGTTATGGCCCTCGGAAGGTCAAAGTACCGTAAGTTTGGGCCCTTATATCTGCGAAACTATTTGACAGAAACAACTCCCATTTTACCCCAGGTTCTTTGGCACGCATGGGCACGTTTTGGCACCGTTGCCATGCGTCTACGTTAAAGTGACCAAAATGAGCATTTAGCATGCACCACAGGTAACACCAATCAAATTTTCTAGGCCACTTTTCTTGGCCTCTATTGAACGCAGCGATCTGTAATTTGCCCCGAGGGTGTATTACATTGAGAAGGACTAACGGTGAAAAAACCGCTATTGTTATCGCCCTCTAGGCTGTGCCGCGGCGTTTTATTCGGTTTTCCCGTAGACCTCAATGTAAAAATGAGCCCTTTATTTCGGCACTTTCTAGTGCCCCAGTGTTCGCGAGTTTTTGCACGATGGCAGACGACATAAATGCCTTTTGAAAGCGGCATACTGCACCTCTTCAGCTCATTTCGTCTTCCCGAGAAATAGGCACAAAGTTTAGTTTCCTCGAATTTCAGAGGCTTATAACTCGCAAGATACGTGTTGTAGCAGTATGAAATTTTGTACTCGTCGAGGCACTGAGGTGTACTAGGAGCATGCAAAATTTCAGCTTCATCGCGATACGAACACTCGAGTTATAAGGGTCTAAAGTTGTGGGCGGGACAACAATATGCCGAAGGTGTCTAAATGTTGCAAAGGTGACTTGATGGAATCGGCTTATAATTGCTGCCAAATGATGCGCCTTTGACCCAAGTGTCCTGGGATAAAATGGGAGTTGTCTCCGTTCTCTGTGTTTCGAGTTATGGCCCTCGGAAGGTCAAAGTACCGTAAGTTTGGGCCCTTATATCTGCGAAACTATTTGACAGAAACAACTCCCATTTTACCCCAGGTTGTTTGGCACGCATGGGCACGTTTTGGCACCGTTGCCATGCGTCTACGTTAAAGTGACCAAAATGAGCATTTAGCATGCACCACAGGTAACACCAATCAAATTTTCTAGGCCACTTTTCTTGGCCTCTATTGAACGCAGCGATCTGTAATTTGCCCCGAGGGTGTATTACATTGAGAAGGACTAACGGTGAAAAAACCGCTATTGTTATCGCCCTCTAGGCTGTGCCGCGGCGTTTTATTCAGTTTTCCGGGGTAGGGTTAGGGTTAGGGTTTAGGGTTAGGGTTAGGGTTAGGGTTAGAAGGGTTAGGGTTAGGGTTAGAAGGGTTAGGGTTAGGGTTAGGGGTTAGGGTTAGGGTTAGGGTTAGGGGTTAGGGTTAGGGTTAGGGTTAGGGTATAAGGGTATATTGAGGTACGACGATTGGCGGATGTGTACATTATTGAGTAATTATTTGGCTGAGGGTTGGCGATAGGGTTGACCCTTTCCTAGGGTTAGGGTTAGGGTTAGGGTTAGGGTTTAGGGTTTAGGGTTAGGGTTAGGGTTAGGGGTTAGGGTTAGGGTTAGGGTTAGGGGTTAGGGTTAGGGTTAGGGTTAGGGTTAGGGTTAGGTTAGGTATTAGGTGTTTAGGGGGTACCCCTATACCTCTAACCCTGGCGGATGTATATTTTGCATAGGGTTGGTGTGTACTTAGGTTAGGGTTGCCTTTTTACCAACCCTGGCGTAGGATATTGTTACTATTTGTAGTAAATTTTACCGAACTTCTTTTTTCAAGGGAGACTATTCAACAAGGGAAATAACAAAGTTTGGAATAAGTTTGAAATTTCCATGACATAGCCTACTTTGGAATTGTGTAGCTCGGCAACGCCTCGGCGTACAGACAAAAAATTTATATGTACGTGTAGATTGGAATGGGGGCTACATGCTCATGTATACAGACTACGCCTGAGGTACCCCTTCTCCAGGTTGTAAGACTTCAAAGTTAGCATAATGGCTGTTTACGACTCGACATGAAAATTTGCTAAGTTATTTTTCCAATTTGCAATACTTTGGAACTATGTAGTTCGGCAACGCCTCGGCGTAGAGAAAAAAGGTTTACATGTACGTGTAGATCGGAATGGGGACTACGAGCTCATGTATACAGACTACGCCTGAGATACCCCTTCTCAAGGTTGTAAGAGTTCAAAGTAAGCAAAATGGCTGTTTCCAGGATTTTTTCAATTTATTGGCTTTGCTCAATATTCAATGATTCATAGATCGAGAATGCCTCGGCGGACGGAAGAAATGTTTACATGTATGTGTAGATCAGAATCAGGAGAACAAATTCCTTTATGCAGACTACCACTCACGTGGTCCTTCTTCTGGTTGTAATAGTTCAAAGTCAGCATACCATGTATTTAGTTACAGACTTATATCACATATTATTATTCAGACTTAGCCGGTGTACCAAGCCGGTATCTGATACCATGTATTTAGTCGCAGACTTATATCGCCTTATTATTCTTCAGACTTAGCCGCTGTACCAAGCCGTTATCTGATACCATGTATTTAGCCGCAGACTTATATCCCCTAATTGTTCTTCAGACTAAACCGCTGTACCAAGACAGTATCTAATGCCATGTATTTAGTCGCAGACTTATATCACCTTATTATTCTTCAGACTTAGTCGCTGTACCAAGAAGGTATCTGATACCATGTATTTAGTAGCAGACTGATATCACTGAATTATTATTCAGACTTAGCCGCTGTACCAAGCCGGTATCTGACACCATGTATTTAGTCGCAGACTTATATCACCTTCTTATTCTTCTGAAATAGCCGCTGTACCAAGCCGGTTTCTGATACCATGTATTTAGTCACAGACTTATATCACCTTATTATTCTTCAGACTTAGCCGGTGTACCAAGCCGATATCTGATACCATGTATTCAGTCGCAGACTTATATCACCTTCTTATTCTTCAGACTTAGCAGGTGTACCAAGCTGGTATCTGATACCATGTATTTAGTCGCATACTTATATCATCTTATTATTCTTCAAACTTAGCAGCTGTACCAAGCCGGTATCTGATACCATGTATTTAGTCGCAGACTTATATCACCTTATTGTTCTTCAGACTTAGCCGGTGTATCAAGCTGGTACCTGATACCATGTATTTAGTCACAGACTTATATCACCTTATTATTCTTCAGAATTAGCCAGTGTATCAAGCCTGGTAACTGATACCATGTATTTAATAGCAGACTTATATCACCTTATTATTCTTCAGACTTAGCCGCTCTACCAAGCCAGCATCTGATACTATGTATTTAGCCGAAGACTTATATCACCTTATTATTCTTCAGACTTAGCCGGTGTACCAAGCCAGTATCTGATACCATGTATTTAGTCGCAGACTTATATCACCTTTTATTCTTTAGACTTAGCCGCTCTACAAAGCCGGCATCTGATACTATGTATTTAGCCGAAGACTTATATCACCTTATTATTCTTCAGACTTAGCCGGTGTACCAAGCTAGTATCTGATACCATGTATTTAGTCGCAGACTTATATCACCTTCTTATTCTTCAGACTTAGCCGCTCTACCAAGCCGGCATCTGATACTATGTATTTAACCGAAGACTTATATCACCTTATTATTCTTCTGACTTAGACAGTGTAGGTTAGGGTTAGGGTTAGGGTTAGGATTAGGGTTGGGTTAGGGTTAGGGTTAGGGTTAGGGTTGGGTTAGGTATAGGTGATTTGCTTACTTGCGGTTGCGGAATGATGCGGATTGCTTGGATATTATTGGAAAGGTATTAGTTGTTTAGAGTTAGGGTTAGGGTTAAGGGTTAGGGTTAGGGTTAGGGTTAAGGTTAAGGGTTAGGGTTAGGGTTAGGGTTGGGGTTGGGTTAGGGTATAGGTGATTTGCTTACTTGCGGTTGCGGAATGATGCAGATTGCTTGAATATTATTGGTTAGGTATTAGGTGTAGGGTTAGGGTTAGGGTTAGGGTTAGGGTTAGGGTTAGGTTAGGGTAGGGTTAGGGTTAGGGTTAGGTATTAGGTGTTTAGGGGGTACCCCTATACCTCTAACCCTGGCGGATGTATATTTTGCATAGGGTTGGTGTGTACTTAGGTTAGGGTTGCCTTTTTACCAACCCTGGCGTAGGATATTGTTACTATTTTTAGTAAATTTTACCGAACTTCTTTTTTCAAGGGAGACTATTCAACAAGGGAAATAACAAAGTTTGGAATAAGTTTGAAATTTCCATGACATAGCCTACTTTGGAATTGTGTAGCTGGGCAACGCCTCGGCGTACAGACAAAAAATTTATATGTACGTGTAGATTGGAATGGGGACTACATGCTCATGTATACAGACTACGCCTGAAGTACCCCTTCTCCAGGTTGTAAGACTTCAAAGTTAGCATAATGGCTGTTTACGACTCGACATGAAAATTTGCTAAGTTATTTTTCCAATTTGCAATACTTTGGAACTATGTAGTTCGGCAACGCCTCGGCGTAGAGAAAAAAGGTTTACATGTACGTGTAGATCGGAATGGGGACTACGAGCTCATGTATACAGACTACGCCTGAGATACCCCTTCTCAAGGTTGTAAGAGTTCAAAGTAAGCAAAATGGCTGTTTCCAGGATTTTTTCAATTTATTGGCTTTGCTCAATATTCAATGATTCATAGATCGAGAATGCCTCGGCGGACGGAAGAAATGTTTACATGTATGTGTAGATCAGAATCAGGAGAACAAATTCCTTTATGCAGACTACCACTCACGTGGTCCTTCTTCTGGTTGTAATAGTTCAAAGTCAGCATACCATGTATTTAGTTACAGACTTATATCACATATTATTATTCAGACTTAGCCGGTGTACCAAGCCGGTATCTGATACCATGTATTTAGTCGCAGACTTATATCGCCTTATTATTCTTCAGACTTAGCCGCTGTACCAAGCCGTTATCTGATACCATGTATTTAGCCGCAGACTTATATCCCCTAATTGTTCTTCAGACTAAACCGCTGTACCAAGACAGTATCTAATGCCATGTATTTAGTCGCAGACTTATATCACCTTATTATTCTTCAGACTTAGTCGCTGTACCAAGAAGGTATCTGATACCATGTATTTAGTAGCAGACTGATATCACTGAATTATTATTCAGACTTAGCCGCTGTACCAAGCCGGTATCTGACACCATGTATTTAGTCGCAGACTTATATCACCTTCTTATTCTTCTGAAATAGCCGCTGTACCAAGCCGGTTTCTGATACCATGTATTTAGTCACAGACTTATATCACCTTATTATTCTTCAGACTTAGCCGGTGTACCAAGCCGATATCTGATACCATGTATTCAGTCGCAGACTTATATCACCTTCTTATTCTTCAGACTTAGCAGGTGTACCAAGCTGGTATCTGATACCATGTATTTAGTCGCATACTTATATCATCTTATTATTCTTCAAACTTAGCAGCTGTACCAAGCCGGTATCTGATACCATGTATTTAGTCGCAGACTTATATCACCTTATTGTTCTTCAGACTTAGCCGGTGTATCAAGCTGGTACCTGATACCATGTATTTAGTCACAGACTTATATCACCTTATTATTCTTCAGAATTAGCCAGTGTATCAAGCCTGGTAACTGATACCATGTATTTAATAGCAGACTTATATCACCTTATTATTCTTCAGACTTAGCCGCTCTACCAAGCCAGCATCTGATACTATGTATTTAGCCGAAGACTTATATCACCTTATTATTCTTCAGACTTAGCCGGTGTACCAAGCCAGTATCTGATACCATGTATTTAGTCGCAGACTTATATCACCTTTTATTCTTTAGACTTAGCCGCTCTACAAAGCCGGCATCTGATACTATGTATTTAGCCGAAGACTTATATCACCTTATTATTCTTCAGACTTAGCCGGTGTACCAAGCTAGTATCTGATACCATGTATTTAGTCGCAGACTTATATCACCTTCTTATTCTTCAGACTTAGCCGCTCTACCAAGCCGGCATCTGATACTATGTATTTAACCGAAGACTTATATCACCTTATTATTCTTCTGACTTAGACAGTGTAGGTTAGGGTTAGGGTTAGGGTTAGGATTAGGGTTGGGTTAGGGTTAGGGTTAGGGTTAGGGTTGGGTTAGGTATAGGTGATTTGCTTACTTGCGGTTGCGGAATGATGCGGATTGCTTGGATATTATTGGAAAGGTATTAGTTGTTTAGAGTTAGGGTTAGGGTTAAGGGTTAGGGTTAGGGTTAGGGTTAAGGTTAAGGGTTAGGGTTAGGGTTAGGGTTGGGGTTGGGTTAGGGTATAGGTGATTTGCTTACTTGCGGTTGCGGAATGATGCAGATTGCTTGAATATTATTGGTTAGGTATTAGGTGTAGGGTTAGGGTTAGGGTTAGGGTTAGGGTTAGGTTAGGGTAGGGTTAGGGTTAGGGTTAGGTATTAGGTGTTTAGGGGGTACCCCTATACCTCTAACCCTGGCGGATGTATATTTTGCATAGGGTTGGTGTGTACTTAGGTTAGGGTTGCCTTTTTACCAACCCTGGCGTAGGATATTGTTACTATTTTTAGTAAATTTTACCGAACTTCTTTTTTCAAGGGAGACTATTCAACAAGGGAAATAACAAAGTTTGGAATAAGTTTGAAATTTCCATGACATAGCCTACTTTGGAATTGTGTAGCTGGGCAACGCCTCGGCGTACAGACAAAAAATTTATATGTACGTGTAGATTGGAATGGGGACTACATGCTCATGTATACAGACTACGCCTGAAGTACCCCTTCTCCAGGTTGTAAGACTTCAAAGTTAGCATAATGGCTGTTTACGACTCGACATGAAAATTTGCTAAGTTATTTTTCCAATTTGCAATACTTTGGAACTATGTAGTTCGGCAACGCCTCGGCGTAGAGAAAAAAGGTTTACATGTACGTGTAGATCGGAATGGGGACTACGAGCTCATGTATACAGACTACGCCTGAGATACCCCTTCTCAAGGTTGTAAGAGTTCAAAGTAAGCAAAATGGCTGTTTCCAGGATTTTTTCAATTTATTGGCTTTGCTCAATATTCAATGATTCATAGATCGAGAATGCCTCGGCGGACGGAAGAAATGTTTACATGTATGTGTAGATCAGAATCAGGAGAACAAATTCCTTTATGCAGACTACCACTCACGTGGTCCTTCTTCTGGTTGTAATAGTTCAAAGTCAGCATACCATGTATTTAGTTACAGACTTATATCACATATTATTATTCAGACTTAGCCGGTGTACCAAGCCGGTATCTGATACCATGTATTTAGTCGCAGACTTATATCGCCTTATTATTCTTCAGACTTAGCCGCTGTACCAAGCCGTTATCTGATACCATGTATTTAGCCGCAGACTTATATCCCCTAATTGTTCTTCAGACTAAACCGCTGTACCAAGACAGTATCTAATGCCATGTATTTAGTCGCAGACTTATATCACCTTATTATTCTTCAGACTTAGTCGCTGTACCAAGAAGGTATCTGATACCATGTATTTAGTAGCAGACTGATATCACTGAATTATTATTCAGACTTAGCCGCTGTACCAAGCCGGTATCTGACACCATGTATTTAGTCGCAGACTTATATCACCTTCTTATTCTTCTGAAATAGCCGCTGTACCAAGCCGGTTTCTGATACCATGTATTTAGTCACAGACTTATATCACCTTATTATTCTTCAGACTTAGCCGGTGTACCAAGCCGATATCTGATACCATGTATTCAGTCGCAGACTTATATCACCTTCTTATTCTTCAGACTTAGCAGGTGTACCAAGCTGGTATCTGATACCATGTATTTAGTCGCATACTTATATCATCTTATTATTCTTCAAACTTAGCAGCTGTACCAAGCCGGTATCTGATACCATGTATTTAGTCGCAGACTTATATCACCTTATTGTTCTTCAGACTTAGCCGGTGTATCAAGCTGGTACCTGATACCATGTATTTAGTCACAGACTTATATCACCTTATTATTCTTCAGAATTAGCCAGTGTATCAAGCCTGGTAACTGATACCATGTATTTAATAGCAGACTTATATCACCTTATTATTCTTCAGACTTAGCCGCTCTACCAAGCCAGCATCTGATACTATGTATTTAGCCGAAGACTTATATCACCTTATTATTCTTCAGACTTAGCCGGTGTACCAAGCCAGTATCTGATACCATGTATTTAGTCGCAGACTTATATCACCTTTTATTCTTTAGACTTAGCCGCTCTACAAAGCCGGCATCTGATACTATGTATTTAGCCGAAGACTTATATCACCTTATTATTCTTCAGACTTAGCCGGTGTACCAAGCTAGTATCTGATACCATGTATTTAGTCGCAGACTTATATCACCTTCTTATTCTTCAGACTTAGCCGCTCTACCAAGCCGGCATCTGATACTATGTATTTAACCGAAGACTTATATCACCTTATTATTCTTCTGACTTAGACAGTGTAGGTTAGGGTTAGGGTTAGGGTTAGGATTAGGGTTGGGTTAGGGTTAGGGTTAGGGTTAGGGTTGGGTAAGGTATAGGTGATTTGCTTACTTGCGGTTGCGGAATGATGCGGATTGCTTGGATATTATTGGAAAGGTATTAGTTGTTTAGAGTTAGGGTTAGGGTTAAGGGTTAGGGTTAGGGTTAGGGTTAAGGTTAAGGGTTAGGGTTAGGGTTGGGGTTGGGTTAGGGTATAGGTGATTTGCTTACTTGCGGTTGCGGAATGATGCAGATTGCTTGAATATTATTGGTTAGGTATTAGGTGTAGGGTTAGGGTTAGGGTTAGGGGTTAGGGTTAGGGTTAGGGTTAGGGTTAGGTTAGGGTTAGGGTTAGGGTTAGGGTTAGGGTTAGGGGTTAGGGTTAGGGTTAGGGTTAGGGGTTAGGGTTAGGGTTAGGGTTAGGGTTAGAGTTAGGGTTAGGGTTAGGGTTAGGGTTAGGGTTAGGGAATAGGGGTATATTGAGGTACGACGATTGGCGGATGTGTACATTATTGAGTAATTATTTGGCTGAGGGTTGGCGATAGGGTTGACCCTTTCCTTATATTATTATTATAATATTTGCCTACGCTAGGGTCTGTTATTAGGCTGCCGGAACTTCTTTAAACCGGCAACGCTTTTACCAAAGCCGGCAACAGTTTTACATGATTAATCTCCCTTGTTTTTTATTTTATATTTTCCGCCTCATAGCCTACTTTGAACCTGTGTAGATCGAGTATGCCTGGGCGTACGGAAAAGATGTTGACATGTATGTGTAGATGGTAGTCCGGACTACAAATTCGTGTATAGAGACTTCGACTCACGCACCTGTTCTACTGGCAGAAAGAGTTCAAAAGTGGAGTAATGACTGTTTCAATGCAGACATGAAAATCTTCTAAGTAATTTTGACAATGTGATGCCCTTGTTCAATATTCAATGCGTAATAGGTCAAGAACGCCTCGGTGTACCAAGTGATGTTTACATGTATGTGTAGACCAGAGTCCGGACTTCAAGTTCTTTCATACAGAGTACCATTCACGTGCCTCTTTTTCTGGTTGTAAGAGCTCTAATTTAGCATGATCGCTGTTATCTACTTTAATCACCGTATTATTCTTCAGACTTAGGCACTGTACCAAGCCGGTATCTGATACCTTGTATTTAGTCGCAGACTTATATCGCCTTATTATTCTACAGACTTGGCCGCTGTACTAAGCCGGTATCTGATACCATATATTTTGCCGCTGACTTATACTACCTAATTATTGTCACAGACTTTAATCACCATATTATTCTTCAGACTTGGGCACTGTACCAAGCCGGTATCTGATACCATGTATTTAGTCGCAGACTTATATCCACTTATTATTCTACAGACTTGGCCGCTGTACCAAACCGGTATATGATACAATATATTTAGCCACTGACTTATACTATCTAATTATCCTTCAGACTTGGGCACCATATGGATCCATTGTCAGACTTGACCGCTGTACCAAGCCGGTATCTGATTCCAAGTATTTTTTCGCAGACTTATATCACCTTATTATTCTTCAGACTTAGCCGTTGTACCAAGCCGGTATCTGATATGATGTATTTAGTCGCAGACTTTAATCACCGTATTATTCTTCAGACTTCGGCACTGTAGCAAGCCAGTATCTGATACCTTGTATTTAGTCGCAAAGTAGAAGTAAAACAAAGATCAGCCTTATATCGCCTTATTATTCTACAGACTTGGCCGCTGTTCCAAGCTGGTATCTGATACCATATATTTAGCCGCTCACTTATACTACCTAATTATTCTTCACACTTGGGCATGGTATGAATCTGGTATCTGATACCAAGTATTGAAACACATACATATTATATGTCAGACTTGACCACTGTATATCTGATACCATGTATTTAGTCACAGACTTATATCACCTTATCATTCTTCTGACTTGGCCGCTGTTCCAATGCGGTATCTGATACCAAGTATTTAGGCGAAGACTTATACCATCTTATCTTTCTTCAGACTTGTTCGTTGTACTAATATGGTATCGGATACCAAGTATGTAGTTGTATTTAGTATCTACTGAACATAGAATTTTCTAAGTTATTTTGTTGATTAATGGTCCTTGTCCAACTTCGATGTTTAATAACTCCTTCAGTTTCTATGCGATTTAAAGTCTGTAAGAAGTATGTTGTAGGCCAGAGTCCAGACTACAAATTTTATAAATTCAGACTATGACTCACATGCCCCTTCTTCTAGTTATAAGAGCTCAAATTTAGCATGAAGGCGATTTTTTAATGAACATGCAAATATTCTAAGTTATTTTGATTACCCTCACCTTGAGGGTTGACCCTAGGGTTGACCCTAAACCTGACCTTGACCCTTAGGGTTGACCCTAAGTGACCCTAAACCTGACCTTGACCCTTAGGGTTGACCTTAGGGTTGACCCTAGGGTTGACCCTAAGTGATCCTAAACCTGACCTTGACCCTTAGGGTTGACCCTAGGGTTGACCCTAAACCTGACCCTTATGGTTAGGGTTAGGGTTAGGTTTAGGGTTAGGGTTAGGGTTAGGGTTAGGGGTTAGGGTTAGGGTTAGGGTTAGGGTTAGGGTTAGGAGGGTTAGGGTTAGGGTTAGGGTTAGGGTTAGGGTAGGTTAGGGTTAGGGTTAGGGTTAGGGTTAGGGGTTAGGGTTAGGGTTAGGGTTAGGGTTAGGGTATAGGCGATTTGGCATTAGCGTTAGCGTTCTAACCCTAGCGGATGTATATTTTGCTTAGGGTTGGTGTGTACTTAGGTTAGGGTTGCCTTTTTACCAACCCTGGCGTAGGATATTGTTACTATTTTTAGTAAATTTTACCGAACTTCTTTTTTCAAGGGAGAGTATTCAACAAGGGAAATAAGGGTTAGGGTTAGGGGTTAGGGTTAGGGTTAGGGTTAGGGTTAGGGGTTAGGGTTAGGGTTAGGGTTAGGGTTAGGGTTAGGGGTTAGGGTTAGGGTTAGGGTTAGGGTTAGGGTTTAGGGTTAGGGTTAGGGTTAGGGTTAGGGTTAGGGTATTGGCGATTTGGCATTAACGTTAACGTTCTAACCCTAGCGGATGTATATTTTGCTTAGGGTTGGTGTGTACTTAGGTTAGGGTTGCCTTTTTACCGGGTTAGGGTTAGGGTTAGGGTTAGGGTTAGGGTTAAGGGTTAGGGTTAGGGTTAGGGTTAGGGTTAGGGTTAGAGGTTAGGGTTAGGGTTAGAGGTTAGGGTATAAGGGTATATTGGGGTATGACGATTGGCGGATGTGTACAATATTGAGTAATTATTTGGCTGAGGGTTGGCGATAGGGTTGACCCTTTCCTTATATTATTAATATAATATTTGCCTACGCTAGGGTCTGTTATTAGGTTGCCGGAACTTCTTTAAACCGGCAACGCTTTTACAAAAGCCGGCAACAGTTTTACATGATTAATCTCCCTTGTTTTTTTATTTTATATTTTCCGCGTCATAGCCTACTTTGAACCTGTGTAGATCGAGTATGCCTTGGCGTACGGAAGAGATGTTGACATGTATGTGTAGATGGTAGTCCGGACTACAAATTCATGTATAGAGACTTCGACTCACGCACCTGTTATACTGGCAGAAAGAATTCAAAAGTAGAGTAATGACTGTTTCAATGCAGACATGAAAATTTTCTAAGTAATTTTGACAATGTGATGCCCTTGTTCAATATTCAATGCGTAATAGGTTGAGAACGCCTCGGTGTACCAAGTGATGTTTACATGTATGTGTAGACCAGAGTCCGGACTTCAAGTTCTTTCATACAGAGAACCACTCACGTGCTTCTTTTTCTGGTTGTAAGAGCTCTAATTTAGCATGATCGCTGTTATCTACTTAGCATAGAATTTTCTAAGTTATTTTGATGATTAATGGTCCTTGTCCAACTTCGATGTTTAATAACTCCTTCATTTTCTATGCGATTTTAAGTCTGTAAGAAGTATGTTGTAGGCCAGAGTCCAGACTACAAATTTAATATAATTCAGACTATGACTCACATGCCCCTTCTTCTAGTTATAAGAGCTCTAAGTTAGCATGACGGCTATTTTTTACTGAACATGTAAATATTCTAAGTTATTTTGATGACCCTCACCCTGAGGGTTGACCCTAAACCTGACCTTGACCCTTAGGGTTGACCCTAGGGTTGACCCTAAATGACCCTAAACCTGACCTTGACCCTTAGGGTTGACCCTAGGGTTGACCCTAAGGGTCAAGGTCATGTTTAGGGTCATTTAGGGTTGACCCTAGGGTTGACCCTGAGGGTCAAGGTCATGTTTAGGGTCATTTAGGGTTGACCCTAGGGTTGACCCTGAGGGTCAAGGTCATGTTTAGGGTCATTTAGGGTTGACCCTAGGGTTGACCCTAAGGGTCAAGGTCATGTTTAGGGTCATTTAGGGTTAGGGTTAGGGTTAGGGTTAGGGTATAAGGGTATATTGAGGTACGACGATAGGGTTAGGGTACGGGTTAGGGTACGGGTTAGGGTATAAGGGTATATTGGGGTATGACGATTGGCGGATGTGTACAATATTGAGTAATTATTTGGCTGAGGGTTGGCGATAGGGTTGACCCTTTCCTTATATTATTAATATAATATTTGCCTACGCTAGGGTCTGTTATTAGGTTGCCGGAACTTCTTTAAACCGGCAACGCTTTTACAAAAGCCGGCAACAGTTTTACATGATTAATCTCCCTTGTTTTTTTATTTTATATTTTCCGCGTCATAGCCTACTTTGAACCTGTGTAGATCGAGTATGCCTTGGCGTACGGAAGAGATGTTGACATGTATGTGTAGATGGTAGTCCGGACTACAAATTCATGTATAGAGACTTCGACTCACGCACCTGTTATACTGGCAGAAAGAATTCAAAAGTAGAGTAATGACTGTTTCAATGCAGACATGAAAATTTTCTAAGTAATTTTGACAATGTGATGCCCTTGTTCAATATTCAATGCGTAATAGGTTGAGAACGCCTCGGTGTACCAAGTGATGTTTACATGTATGTGTAGACCAGAGTCCGGACTTCAAGTTCTTTCATACAGAGAACCACTCACGTGCTTCTTTTTCTGGTTGTAAGAGCTCTAATTTAGCATGATCGCTGTTATCTACTTAGCATAGAATTTTCTAAGTTATTTTGATGATTAATGGTCCTTGTCCAACTTCGATGTTTAATAACTCCTTCATTTTCTATGCGATTTTAAGTCTGTAAGAAGTATGTTGTAGGCCAGAGTCCAGACTACAAATTTAATATAATTCAGACTATGACTCACATGCCCCTTCTTCTAGTTATAAGAGCTCTAAGTTAGCATGACGGCTATTTTTTACTGAACATGTAAATATTCTAAGTTATTTTGATGACCCTCACCCTGAGGGTTGACCCTAGGGTTGACCCTAAACCTGACCTTGGGTTAGGGTTAGGGTTAGGGTTAGGGTTAGGGTTAGGGTAGGGGTTAGGGTTAGGGTTTAGGGTTAGGGTTAGGGTTAGGGTTAGGGTTAGGTATTAAGAATAGAAACGAGCATCATACCGGTATGGTCCGTGTCGCCCTTGTTATATATTGCTGGAAAATGAACACTGTTTGGTGTAATACTTTATTTTTGTTATGCCCCCGCCATTCGAAGAATGGTGGAAGGGCAAATAGCATTGCCCCTGTCCGTCCGTTCGTCCGTCCGTCCGTTCGTTCGTCCGTCCGAAACTTTGACGCAGTCAATACCTTTCTTATTTCTGGATGGATTTTGAAATTACTTTGTACAAATGTTAACCATTATGAGACGATGTGTCATGTGCAAAACCCAGGTCCGTACCTCCAAGGTCAAGGTCATACTTAGAGGTCAAAGGTCAAAAAAGGGCCCGAATATCATACCTTTATGGTCCGTGTTGCCCACGATTTGTGGCTGGAAAATGAACAATGTTTTGCGTAGATCTGTATGTTTGTGTTAACATAGCTTGTATTGGTTGTGAACTGAAACTAATGACGTTTACTGTCGTCATTTAACCGTGTCGTGCTATTTTGCGATATCTCCTGATTTTGTTCGTTTCAGGTGGAGAGATGGAAGACGCTGACGAAGAGGGCCTGATTGAAGTCGCCAAGGGTTTTGAGTTCTTCGTGGGTTTGATAGGAGGTCTGTGAGGGTTTGTTATAGGTTTTAGGGTTAAAGAGGGTTTAAAAGGTTCTGCGTAGGTTCAAATGGGTTTCACCTGGATTGGGTGCCCTCGAAGGGGTTCAGAGGGGTTTGAAGGGTTTCAGCAGCTTAAACGGTTTTACGGAGGCTGGAATGGGTTTATGGGGGTCTTTGAGTACTCTTAGATGTTTTAAGAGAGTTTCAAAGAGTCTAGAAATGGTTTAGAAAGGGTTTCAAAGAGTGCCGAATGTTACCAGAGCAAAGAACATTGGAGTCGGGTTTACAAATGGGTTAAGAATGGGTTTCAGGGGGGTTTTATGCGCTTGTAGGAATTGGAAAGTGGTTTGTGAGGGGTTTAAAGAGGTTTGAAGTTTTAAGAGCTTTCTGACGCCGTACTTGGGTTTGCAATGGGTTTCGAATGTTTGAGAGGGCTGGAAGGGGCTTAAGAGTGATTTAAGGGGTTTCAACGGCTTTTCCAGTTGACGGGAATGGGAAAGGTTTTGCAAACTGTAAAGCAGTGTTTAAAAGGGGTTTGATGGGTTTGAGAGTGTTTAAAGAGGGTTTAATGGGAGTTAAGTATAGGGTATCGCGTGAGTATCGAAATAAGGCGGTCAAAGGTTTAAAGGGGATTTGAATTCATCGTGGGTTTGATAGGAGGTTTGTGGGAATTTGTAATACGCTTGAGGGTTTTAGAGGTCTTTATGGTTCTGGGTGGGTTTCGATGGCTTTTACCGGGGCTGGGTGCGCTCAAAGGGGGGTTTCAGGCGGGTTTGAGGGTTACAGCGGCTTGAAAGGTTTTACGGAGGTTTGAATGGGTTTATGGAGCTTTTGGGTGCTTTTTAATAGTTTTTACGAGATTAAGAGTTCGAATTGGGTTTACAAATGGGTTGAAATGGGTTTCAGGAGGGTTTTATGCACTTGTAGGAATTGGTAGGTGTTTTGTGTGGGGTTTAAAGAGTTTTGAGGTTTTAAGAGTTTTCTGACGCTGAACGTGGGTTTGCAATTGGTTACGAAGGTTCGAGAAGGCTGAAAGGGGCTTAAGCGTGTTTACAGGGGGATTCAACGGGCTTTTCAAGTTGACGGGAATCGGGAAGGTTTTTGCTAAGTTTAAAACGGGGTTTAAAAGGGTTTTGGTGGTTTTGAATGGTCTGAGGTGTAAAGGGGATCTGAGTTCATCGTGGGTTTGATTGGAGGTTTGTGGGGGTTCGTAGTACGTTTGAGGGTTTAAGAGGTTCCTAACGTTCTATACCCTAGGCGGTATAAGTCTGCGGACAAATACTTACCATCAGATAATACTTTGATACTGCGGTGAAATCTGAAAAATAACAAGGCAGCATAAGTCTGCAGATAAATACTTAGAATCAGATACTCAATTCCTACACCATTTACTTATACTACTATACCTACACCATTTACTTATAATACTATTCTTTCACCATTTACTTATACTACTTTTCCTACACTATTTAATTACACTACTATTCCTACACCATTTACTCATTCTACTATTCCTACACCATTTACTTATACTACTATACCTACACCATGTACTTATAATACTATTCTTACACCATTTACTTATACTACTTTTCCTACACCATTTAATTACACTACTATTCCTACACCATTTACTCATTCTACTATTCCTACACCATTTCCTTATACTATTATTCCTACACCATTTACTTATACTACTATTCCTACACCATTTACTTATAGTACTATTCCTACACCATTTGAACCATGCTTAAACCCCCTTTCGGCCCTCTCGAACCTTTGAAACCCATTAAAACTCCAGTAGAGCGTCAGAAAGCTCATAAGCCCTCAAACCTTTTATAAACCCTTCACAAACCACAAGTTCCTAAAACCCTCGTAAAACCCATTTTAAGCCACTTTTAAACTCCATGCGAATGTTCTTCATAAAGGTAATCCTCTGGCAGCAAGGAGACCTCTCAAAAACACTCCGGACTCTTCGAACCGCCTTTAAATCTCTTAAAACATTGAAAAGTACTCAAAAGCCTCATAAACCCATTCAACCCCCCCGTGAAACCTTACCAGCCGCTGAAACCCTTCAAACCCCTCTTAAACCCATTTGAGGGTATCCAATCCCTTGAAACCCACGCAGAACGTTAAAAACCGCTTAAAACCGTCCAACCTATAACTACCCTTCACAAACCACCCATCATACGCACGACGAACTCAAAACCCCTCTTAAACCTACGTACTTTTGAACCCGTCCCGAATGTTCTTTGCAAAAGTAAACCCATCTCTCAAAACTCTCTGAACTCTTTTAACCCCCGTTTAAGTGTCTGGTAACTTTGAAAACTACACAAAGGCCTCAGAAAACCTTTCAAAACCCCCGTTAAACCTTAAAATCAGCCGAAACCATTCCAACCCCTATTAAACCCCTTTGGGGACACTCAAACCCGGTAAAACCCCTTGAAACACACGCAGAACGCTAAAAGCCTCTTTAACCCTCAGACCTATAGCAAACCCACACAAACCTCCTATCAACCCCACGACGAACCCAAAACCCTCTTTAACCTATGTAGGCCCATTTCGAAACCCCATGCAAAACCAAACCCTTTCCAACCCCGCTTAAAGTTTCGAAGCCCTTTCCGATTCCCGTAAACTTGAAAAGCCGCTGAAACCACGCTTAAACCCGTTTTGGCCCTCTCGACCCTTTGAAACCCATTGAAACCCAAGTAGAGCATCAGAAAGCTCATAAACCCTCAAACCTATTATAAACCCTTCACAAACCACCTTTCAATTCCTTCAAGTTACTGAAACCCTCGTAAAACCCATTTTAACCCACTTTTAGGGTTAGGGTTAGGGTAAGGGTTACACCCCCTAAAAGCTCTTAAAGGTTTGGAAATTACTCAAAAGCCTCATAAACCCTTTCAAACCCCCGTAAAACCTTGCATCATTGAGGCGGTCCTAACGAGTACCCACAACCTATGTCTTGGAGCAGAAATAAGTAAAACACTGTGTACCTCCGTAAACCCCAGTTTTAACTCTATAAAGTGGGGTTTAGAGATTTCACGGACTTGTTCACGCGATGTTGAAAGGGCGTTGCCTTGGCTGGGATTAAGGTAAGAATGAGGGTTAGGGTTAGGGTTAAGAGTTAAGGGTTAGGGTTGGGGTAAGGGTTAAGTCCGAAAGGGTTAGGGTTAGGTTGGGTTAGGGTTAGGGTTAGGGTTAGGGTATTGGGTTAGGGTTAGGGTTAGGTTAGGGTATTGGGTTAGGGTTAGGGTTAGGATTGGATTTAAGGAGTAGGTATTAAGAATAGAAACGAGCATCATACCGGTATGGTCCGTGTCGCCCTTGTTATATATTGCTGGAAAATGAACACTGTTTGGTGTAATACTTTATTTTTGTTATGCCCCCGCCATTCGAAGAATGGTGGAAGGGCAAATAGCATTGCCCCTGTCCGTCCGTTCGTCCGTCCGTCCGTTCGTTCGTCCGTCCGAAACTTTGACGCAGTCAATACCTTTCTTATTTCTGGATGGATTTTGAAATTACTTTGTACAAATGTTAACCATTATGAGACGATGTGTCATGTGCAAAACCCAGGTCCGTACCTCCAAGGTCAAGGTCATACTTAGAGGTCAAAGGTCAAAAAAGGGCCCGAATATCATACCTTTATGGTCCGTGTTGCCCACGATTTGTGGCTGGAAAATGAACAATGTTTTGCGTAGATCTGTATGTTTGTGTTAACATAGCTTGTATTGGTTGTGAACTGAAACTAATGACGTTTACTGTCGTCATTTAACCGTGTCGTGCTATTTTGCGATATCTCCTGATTTTGTTCGTTTCAGGTGGAGAGATGGAAGACGCTGACGAAGAGGGCCTGATTGAAGTCGCCAAGGGTTTTGAGTTCTTCGTGGGTTTGATAGGAGGTCTGTGAGGGTTTGTTATAGGTTTTAGGGTTAAAGAGGGTTTAAAAGGTTCTGCGTAGGTTCAAATGGGTTTCACCTGGATTGGGTGCCCTCGAAGGGGTTCAGAGGGGTTTGAAGGGTTTCAGCAGCTTAAACGGTTTTACGGAGGCTGGAATGGGTTTATGGGGGTCTTTGAGTACTCTTAGATGTTTTAAGAGAGTTTCAAAGAGTCTAGAAATGGTTTAGAAAGGGTTTCAAAGAGTGCCGAATGTTACCAGAGCAAAGAACATTGGAGTCGGGTTTACAAATGGGTTAAGAATGGGTTTCAGGGGGGTTTTATGCGCTTGTAGGAATTGGAAAGTGGTTTGTGAGGGGTTTAAAGAGGTTTGAAGTTTTAAGAGCTTTCTGACGCCGTACTTGGGTTTGCAATGGGTTTCGAATGTTTGAGAGGGCTGGAAGGGGCTTAAGAGTGATTTAAGGGGTTTCAACGGCTTTTCCAGTTGACGGGAATGGGAAAGGTTTTGCAAACTGTAAAGCAGTGTTTAAAAGGGGTTTGATGGGTTTGAGAGTGTTTAAAGAGGGTTTAATGGGAGTTAAGTATAGGGTATCGCGTGAGTATCGAAATAAGGCGGTCAAAGGTTTAAAGGGGATTTGAATTCATCGTGGGTTTGATAGGAGGTTTGTGGGAATTTGTAATACGCTTGAGGGTTTTAGAGGTCTTTATGGTTCTGGGTGGGTTTCGATGGCTTTTACCGGGGCTGGGTGCGCTCAAAGGGGGGTTTCAGGCGGGTTTGAGGGTTACAGCGGCTTGAAAGGTTTTACGGAGGTTTGAATGGGTTTATGGAGCTTTTGGGTGCTTTTTAATAGTTTTTACGAGATTAAGAGTTCGAATTGGGTTTACAAATGGGTTGAAATGGGTTTCAGGAGGGTTTTATGCACTTGTAGGAATTGGTAGGTGTTTTGTGTGGGGTTTAAAGAGTTTTGAGGTTTTAAGAGTTTTCTGACGCTGAACGTGGGTTTGCAATTGGTTACGAAGGTTCGAGAAGGCTGAAAGGGGCTTAAGCGTGTTTACAGGGGGATTCAACGGGCTTTTCAAGTTGACGGGAATCGGGAAGGTTTTTGCTAAGTTTAAAACGGGGTTTAAAAGGGTTTTGGTGGTTTTGAATGGTCTGAGGTGTAAAGGGGATCTGAGTTCATCGTGGGTTTGATTGGAGGTTTGTGGGGGTTCGTAGTACGTTTGAGGGTTTAAGAGGTTCCTAACGTTCTATACCCTAGGCGGTATAAGTCTGCGGACAAATACTTACCATCAGATAATACTTTGATACTGCGGTGAAATCTGAAAAATAACAAGGCAGCATAAGTCTGCAGATAAATACTTAGAATCAGATACTCAATTCCTACACCATTTACTTATACTACTATACCTACACCATTTACTTATAATACTATTCTTTCACCATTTACTTATACTACTTTTCCTACACTATTTAATTACACTACTATTCCTACACCATTTACTCATTCTACTATTCCTACACCATTTACTTATACTACTATACCTACACCATGTACTTATAATACTATTCTTACACCATTTACTTATACTACTTTTCCTACACCATTTAATTACACTACTATTCCTACACCATTTACTCATTCTACTATTCCTACACCATTTCCTTATACTATTATTCCTACACCATTTACTTATACTACTATTCCTACACCATTTACTTATAGTACTATTCCTACACCATTTGAACCATGCTTAAACCCCCTTTCGGCCCTCTCGAACCTTTGAAACCCATTAAAACTCCAGTAGAGCGTCAGAAAGCTCATAAGCCCTCAAACCTTTTATAAACCCTTCACAAACCACAAGTTCCTAAAACCCTCGTAAAACCCATTTTAAGCCACTTTTAAACTCCATGCGAATGTTCTTCATAAAGGTAATCCTCTGGCAGCAAGGAGACCTCTCAAAAACACTCCGGACTCTTCGAACCGCCTTTAAATCTCTTAAAACATTGAAAAGTACTCAAAAGCCTCATAAACCCATTCAACCCCCCCGTGAAACCTTACCAGCCGCTGAAACCCTTCAAACCCCTCTTAAACCCATTTGAGGGTATCCAATCCCTTGAAACCCACGCAGAACGTTAAAAACCGCTTAAAACCGTCCAACCTATAACTACCCTTCACAAACCACCCATCATACGCACGACGAACTCAAAACCCCTCTTAAACCTACGTACTTTTGAACCCGTCCCGAATGTTCTTTGCAAAAGTAAACCCATCTCTCAAAACTCTCTGAACTCTTTTAACCCCCGTTTAAGTGTCTGGTAACTTTGAAAACTACACAAAGGCCTCAGAAAACCTTTCAAAACCCCCGTTAAACCTTAAAATCAGCCGAAACCATTCCAACCCCTATTAAACCCCTTTGGGGACACTCAAACCCGGTAAAACCCCTTGAAACACACGCAGAACGCTAAAAGCCTCTTTAACCCTCAGACCTATAGCAAACCCACACAAACCTCCTATCAACCCCACGACGAACCCAAAACCCTCTTTAACCTATGTAGGCCCATTTCGAAACCCCATGCAAAACCAAACCCTTTCCAACCCCGCTTAAAGTTTCGAAGCCCTTTCCGATTCCCGTAAACTTGAAAAGCCGCTGAAACCACGCTTAAACCCGTTTTGGCCCTCTCGACCCTTTGAAACCCATTGAAACCCAAGTAGAGCATCAGAAAGCTCATAAACCCTCAAACCTATTATAAACCCTTCACAAACCACCTTTCAATTCCTTCAAGTTACTGAAACCCTCGTAAAACCCATTTTAACCCACTTTTAGGGTTAGGGTTAGGGTAAGGGTTACACCCCCTAAAAGCTCTTAAAGGTTTGGAAATTACTCAAAAGCCTCATAAACCCTTTCAAACCCCCGTAAAACCTTGCATCATTGAGGCGGTCCTAACGAGTACCCACAACCTATGTCTTGGAGCAGAAATAAGTAAAACACTGTGTACCTCCGTAAACCCCAGTTTTAACTCTATAAAGTGGGGTTTAGAGATTTCACGGACTTGTTCACGCGATGTTGAAAGGGCGTTGCCTTGGCTGGGATTAAGGTAAGAATGAGGGTTAGGGTTAGGGTTAAGAGTTAAGGGTTAGGGTTGGGGTAAGGGTTAAGTCCGAAAGGGTTAGGGTTAGGTTGGGTTAGGGTTAGGGTTAGGGTTAGGGTATTGGGTTAGGGTTAGGGTTAGGTTAGGGTATTGGGTTAGGGTTAGGGTTAGGATTGGATTTAAGGAGTAGGTATTAAGAATAGAAACGAGCATCATACCGGTATGGTCCGTGTCGCCCTTGTTATATATTGCTGGAAAATGAACACTGTTTGGTGTAATACTTTATTTTTGTTATGCCCCCGCCATTCGAAGAATGGTGGAAGGGCAAATAGCATTGCCCCTGTCCGTCCGTTCGTCCGTCCGTCCGTTCGTTCGTCCGTCCGAAACTTTGACGCAGTCAATACCTTTCTTATTTCTGGATGGATTTTGAAATTACTTTGTACAAATGTTAACCATTATGAGACGATGTGTCATGTGCAAAACCCAGGTCCGTACCTCCAAGGTCAAGGTCATACTTAGAGGTCAAAGGTCAAAAAAGGGCCCGAATATCATACCTTTATGGTCCGTGTTGCCCACGATTTGTGGCTGGAAAATGAACAATGTTTTGCGTAGATCTGTATGTTTGTGTTAACATAGCTTGTATTGGTTGTGAACTGAAACTAATGACGTTTACTGTCGTCATTTAACCGTGTCGTGCTATTTTGCGATATCTCCTGATTTTGTTCGTTTCAGGTGGAGAGATGGAAGACGCTGACGAAGAGGGCCTGATTGAAGTCGCCAAGGGTTTTGAGTTCTTCGTGGGTTTGATAGGAGGTCTGTGAGGGTTTGTTATAGGTTTTAGGGTTAAAGAGGGTTTAAAAGGTTCTGCGTAGGTTCAAATGGGTTTCACCTGGATTGGGTGCCCTCGAAGGGGTTCAGAGGGGTTTGAAGGGTTTCAGCAGCTTAAACGGTTTTACGGAGGCTGGAATGGGTTTATGGGGGTCTTTGAGTACTCTTAGATGTTTTAAGAGAGTTTCAAAGAGTCTAGAAATGGTTTAGAAAGGGTTTCAAAGAGTGCCGAATGTTACCAGAGCAAAGAACATTGGAGTCGGGTTTACAAATGGGTTAAGAATGGGTTTCAGGGGGGTTTTATGCGCTTGTAGGAATTGGAAAGTGGTTTGTGAGGGGTTTAAAGAGGTTTGAAGTTTTAAGAGCTTTCTGACGCCGTACTTGGGTTTGCAATGGGTTTCGAATGTTTGAGAGGGCTGGAAGGGGCTTAAGAGTGATTTAAGGGGTTTCAACGGCTTTTCCAGTTGACGGGAATGGGAAAGGTTTTGCAAACTGTAAAGCAGTGTTTAAAAGGGGTTTGATGGGTTTGAGAGTGTTTAAAGAGGGTTTAATGGGAGTTAAGTATAGGGTATCGCGTGAGTATCGAAATAAGGCGGTCAAAGGTTTAAAGGGGATTTGAATTCATCGTGGGTTTGATAGGAGGTTTGTGGGAATTTGTAATACGCTTGAGGGTTTTAGAGGTCTTTATGGTTCTGGGTGGGTTTCGATGGCTTTTACCGGGGCTGGGTGCGCTCAAAGGGGGGTTTCAGGCGGGTTTGAGGGTTACAGCGGCTTGAAAGGTTTTACGGAGGTTTGAATGGGTTTATGGAGCTTTTGGGTGCTTTTTAATAGTTTTTACGAGATTAAGAGTTCGAATTGGGTTTACAAATGGGTTGAAATGGGTTTCAGGAGGGTTTTATGCACTTGTAGGAATTGGTAGGTGTTTTGTGTGGGGTTTAAAGAGTTTTGAGGTTTTAAGAGTTTTCTGACGCTGAACGTGGGTTTGCAATTGGTTACGAAGGTTCGAGAAGGCTGAAAGGGGCTTAAGCGTGTTTACAGGGGGATTCAACGGGCTTTTCAAGTTGACGGGAATCGGGAAGGTTTTTGCTAAGTTTAAAACGGGGTTTAAAAGGGTTTTGGTGGTTTTGAATGGTCTGAGGTGTAAAGGGGATCTGAGTTCATCGTGGGTTTGATTGGAGGTTTGTGGGGGTTCGTAGTACGTTTGAGGGTTTAAGAGGTTCCTAACGTTCTATACCCTAGGCGGTATAAGTCTGCGGACAAATACTTACCATCAGATAATACTTTGATACTGCGGTGAAATCTGAAAAATAACAAGGCAGCATAAGTCTGCAGATAAATACTTAGAATCAGATACTCAATTCCTACACCATTTACTTATACTACTATACCTACACCATTTACTTATAATACTATTCTTTCACCATTTACTTATACTACTTTTCCTACACTATTTAATTACACTACTATTCCTACACCATTTACTCATTCTACTATTCCTACACCATTTACTTATACTACTATACCTACACCATGTACTTATAATACTATTCTTACACCATTTACTTATACTACTTTTCCTACACCATTTAATTACACTACTATTCCTACACCATTTACTCATTCTACTATTCCTACACCATTTCCTTATACTATTATTCCTACACCATTTACTTATACTACTATTCCTACACCATTTACTTATAGTACTATTCCTACACCATTTGAACCATGCTTAAACCCCCTTTCGGCCCTCTCGAACCTTTGAAACCCATTAAAACTCCAGTAGAGCGTCAGAAAGCTCATAAGCCCTCAAACCTTTTATAAACCCTTCACAAACCACAAGTTCCTAAAACCCTCGTAAAACCCATTTTAAGCCACTTTTAAACTCCATGCGAATGTTCTTCATAAAGGTAATCCTCTGGCAGCAAGGAGACCTCTCAAAAACACTCCGGACTCTTCGAACCGCCTTTAAATCTCTTAAAACATTGAAAAGTACTCAAAAGCCTCATAAACCCATTCAACCCCCCCGTGAAACCTTACCAGCCGCTGAAACCCTTCAAACCCCTCTTAAACCCATTTGAGGGTATCCAATCCCTTGAAACCCACGCAGAACGTTAAAAACCGCTTAAAACCGTCCAACCTATAACTACCCTTCACAAACCACCCATCATACGCACGACGAACTCAAAACCCCTCTTAAACCTACGTACTTTTGAACCCGTCCCGAATGTTCTTTGCAAAAGTAAACCCATCTCTCAAAACTCTCTGAACTCTTTTAACCCCCGTTTAAGTGTCTGGTAACTTTGAAAACTACACAAAGGCCTCAGAAAACCTTTCAAAACCCCCGTTAAACCTTAAAATCAGCCGAAACCATTCCAACCCCTATTAAACCCCTTTGGGGACACTCAAACCCGGTAAAACCCCTTGAAACACACGCAGAACGCTAAAAGCCTCTTTAACCCTCAGACCTATAGCAAACCCACACAAACCTCCTATCAACCCCACGACGAACCCAAAACCCTCTTTAACCTATGTAGGCCCATTTCGAAACCCCATGCAAAACCAAACCCTTTCCAACCCCGCTTAAAGTTTCGAAGCCCTTTCCGATTCCCGTAAACTTGAAAAGCCGCTGAAACCACGCTTAAACCCGTTTTGGCCCTCTCGACCCTTTGAAACCCATTGAAACCCAAGTAGAGCATCAGAAAGCTCATAAACCCTCAAACCTATTATAAACCCTTCACAAACCACCTTTCAATTCCTTCAAGTTACTGAAACCCTCGTAAAACCCATTTTAACCCACTTTTAGGGTTAGGGTTAGGGTAAGGGTTACACCCCCTAAAAGCTCTTAAAGGTTTGGAAATTACTCAAAAGCCTCATAAACCCTTTCAAACCCCCGTAAAACCTTGCATCATTGAGGCGGTCCTAACGAGTACCCACAACCTATGTCTTGGAGCAGAAATAAGTAAAACACTGTGTACCTCCGTAAACCCCAGTTTTAACTCTATAAAGTGGGGTTTAGAGATTTCACGGACTTGTTCACGCGATGTTGAAAGGGCGTTGCCTTGGCTGGGATTAAGGTAAGAATGAGGGTTAGGGTTAGGGTTAAGAGTTAAGGGTTAGGGTTGGGGTAAGGGTTAAGTCCGAAAGGGTTAGGGTTAGGTTGGGTTAGGGTTAGGGTTAGGGTTAGGGTATTGGGTTAGGGTTAGGGTTAGGTTAGGGTATTGGGTTAGGGTTAGGGTTAGGATTGGATTTAAGGAGTAGGTATTAAGAATAGAAACGAGCATCATACCGGTATGGTCCGTGTCGCCCTTGTTATATATTGCTGGAAAATGAACACTGTTTGGTGTAATACTTTATTTTTGTTATGCCCCCGCCATTCGAAGAATGGTGGAAGGGCAAATAGCATTGCCCCTGTCCGTCCGTTCGTCCGTCCGTCCGTTCGTTCGTCCGTCCGAAACTTTGACGCAGTCAATACCTTTCTTATTTCTGGATGGATTTTGAAATTACTTTGTACAAATGTTAACCATTATGAGACGATGTGTCATGTGCAAAACCCAGGTCCGTACCTCCAAGGTCAAGGTCATACTTAGAGGTCAAAGGTCAAAAAAGGGCCCGAATATCATACCTTTATGGTCCGTGTTGCCCACGATTTGTGGCTGGAAAATGAACAATGTTTTGCGTAGATCTGTATGTTTGTGTTAACATAGCTTGTATTGGTTGTGAACTGAAACTAATGACGTTTACTGTCGTCATTTAACCGTGTCGTGCTATTTTGCGATATCTCCTGATTTTGTTCGTTTCAGGTGGAGAGATGGAAGACGCTGACGAAGAGGGCCTGATTGAAGTCGCCAAGGGTTTTGAGTTCTTCGTGGGTTTGATAGGAGGTCTGTGAGGGTTTGTTATAGGTTTTAGGGTTAAAGAGGGTTTAAAAGGTTCTGCGTAGGTTCAAATGGGTTTCACCTGGATTGGGTGCCCTCGAAGGGGTTCAGAGGGGTTTGAAGGGTTTCAGCAGCTTAAACGGTTTTACGGAGGCTGGAATGGGTTTATGGGGGTCTTTGAGTACTCTTAGATGTTTTAAGAGAGTTTCAAAGAGTCTAGAAATGGTTTAGAAAGGGTTTCAAAGAGTGCCGAATGTTACCAGAGCAAAGAACATTGGAGTCGGGTTTACAAATGGGTTAAGAATGGGTTTCAGGGGGGTTTTGGGTTAGGGTTAGGGTTAGGGTTAGGGTTAGGGTTAGGGTTAGGGTTTAGGGTTAGGGTTAGGGTTAGGGTTAGGGTTAGGGTAGGGTTAGGGTTAGGGTTAGGGGTTAGGGTTAGGGTTAGGGTTAGGGTTAGGGTTAGGGTATAAGGGTATATTGGGGTATGACGATTGGCGGATGTGTACAATATTGAGTAATTATTTGGCTGAGGGTTGGCGATAGGGTTGACCCTTTCCTTATATCATTATTATAATATTTGCCTACGCTAGGGTCTGTTATTAGGTTGCCGGAACTTCTTTAAACCGGCAACGCTTTTACAAAAGCCGGCAACGGTTTTACATGATTAATCTCCCTTGTTTTTTTATTTTATATTTTCCGCGTCATTGCCTACTTTGAACCTGTGTAGATCGAGTATGCCTGGGCGTACGGAAGAGATGTTGACATGTATGTGTAGATGGTAGTCCGGACTACAAATTCGTGTATAGAGACTTCGACTCACGCACCTGTTCTACTGGCAGAAAGAGTTCAAAAGTAGAGTAATGACTGTTTCAATGCAGACATGAAAATCTTCTAAGTAATTTTGACAATGTGATGCCCTTGTTCAATATTCAATG